>CAUYPK010014579.1:0-45677 GCA_963574355.1 Loris lydekkerianus
TTCCTGTTGTTATTGAGTTCAACTTTTATTCCATGATGGTCTGAGAAGATGCAAGGAATAATTTTTTTTTTTTTTTTTTTAATTTGCTGAGGTTAGATTTGTGGCCTAGGATGTGGTCAATTTTGTAGTATGTTCTGTGGGCTGATGAGAAGAATGTGTATTCAGTGTTGTTGGGATGAAATGTTCTGTAGATGTCTGTTAAGTCCAGATGTTGAATAGTTGAATTTAAATGTAAGATGTCTTTCCTTAGCTTCTTTTTGGAGGATCTATCCAGCACTGGTAAAGTGGTGTTGAAGTCTCCAACTACTATGGAACTGAGGAAATCAAGTTGCTCATGTCTGTTAGAATTTCTCTTATAAATTGAGGTGCTTTGTGGTTGGGTGCATAAATATTAATAATTGAAATCTCATCATATTGAGTATTACCTTTAACAGATATGAAGTGTCCATCCTTATCTTTCCTTATTTGGTTGGTTTAAAGCCTATTGCATCTGCAAATAGGATGGCAACACCTGATTTTTTCTGCTTTCCATTTGCCTGGAGTATAGATGACTATCCCTTCACCTTGAGTCTATATTTGTCTTTTAATGTAACATGAGATTCTTGGATGCAGCAGATATCTGGCTTGAGTTTTTGTATCCAGTCAGCCAACCTATACCTCTTTAGAGGACAATTTATACCATTCGCATTAATTAAAAATATTTATAAGCCTTTTGAGAGTCCGGTGGACATTTTTAATCCTTTTGTGACTGTGGAAGTTGGAATTTGATCAAAATATTCTGGGTGGGTTTACTTTTGTGGTGGAGGATTATGCTGGTCTTTATGGAGGATAGGTCTAAGAATATCCTGGAGAGCTGGTTTACTTGTGGCAAATTTCTTCAACATGTGAGTGTCATTAAAGTGTTTAATTTCTCCATCATAAATCAAACTCAGTTTATCTGGGTACAGGATCCTGGGTTGAAAGTTATTTTGTTTTAGGAGATTAAAAGTCGATGACCATCCTCTTCTAGCTTGAAAGTTTTCAGCAGAGAGATCTGCAGTTATTCTATTCTTCCCCTTGTAGATAATGGTTTTCTTTTGTCTGGCTGCTTTCAGAATTTTCTCCTTCATATTAACTTTAGTGAAATTGATTATGATGTGTCTCGGGGATATCTTATTTGGGTTGAGTTGTGCTGGATTTTTGAAACTGTCAGCTATCTGAAGTTCAGACTCTCTTGGCATGTCTGGAAAGTTCTCTTGCATAATCTCATGGAGAAGAGACTCTGTGCCTTGTGAAGCCACATCATCGCTTTCAGGGATCCCTAAAAGATGAATAATGGTTTTCTTCGAATTATCCCAGAGCTCTCTGAGAGAGTTATCTGTTTTTGTCCTCCATTTCTCTTCTTCTTTGAGAGTTTTGGAGTGTTTGAAAGCTTTGTCTTCAATGTCAGAAATCCTTTCTTCTGCTTGCTCCATTCTATTACTGAGGTATTCTACTGTGTTTCTCAGATCTTTGAGGGGTTCAACTTCTTGTCTCAATGTGTCAAAACATTTGGTCATTTGGTATTTGAATTTATTGAATTCTTGAGACATCTTTTGGGTTACTGCTTGGAATTCTAATTCGAAAGTGTTTGCTATCCAGATTCTGAATTTGATTTCTGACATCTCAGTTATTTGTGCATGGGATCTTGTGCTGCGTCTGCCCCATTGATCCTTGGGGGAGTTGATCTACTCTGATTATTCATATTTCCAGAGTTTTTCCTTAGATTTTGTCTCATGATTGTTTTTCATTGTTGCCTCTGGCTATCCTCAAAGTTGGGATGGTGTCTCTCTGAAATTAGACCCCAGGGGGATCACTCTATTGTTGCTGGATCTTTGTAGAGAGTGACCCTGTGTAGCTCTTCTGGGGCTGCCCCAGCCTGGGAGTTCTGGTTGTGGGAGCAGCTCTGGAGTGTGTCACTCCCAGATCTAGCAACAGGGCAGGGGGTGGTGCACATGGTCTGGGGAGTGCCTGGCACCTAGTGACTTTGGCATAGAGGGCCCAAAGATCCAGCAGTCTCTGGCCAGGAGAAGGGCTCCACTCAGAGGAGGGAGGGCTCCAGAGGGCACACAGCTACCAGAGTCCCTGGCCAGACAAGTGGGTGGTGTGGAGGCAGGGAGGGTACAGGAGGGAGGATGCAGGGTTGCGTGGCTCATAGGCCTGGTGGCACAGTAGTGGTTCCTGGCGCAGGTCTTACCAGGGTCTGGGGGGTGCAGCTCTTATGGAAGTCCTAGAGGGTTCCAGTGCAGCTCTTACCAGGGTCCAGGAGGGTGCCAATCACAGTCCCGGTGCAGCTTTTCTGGAAGTAGGAGGGTGCCAATCACGGGTCCCAGTGCAGCTATTTCGGACATCCCTCTTAATGGAATTACTCAGAAACCTTCTGCTCTGGTCTGTTTATTTTGGGCCACAGGTATCGATTTTAAAAATTGCCCCTGCATCTACCTAAGTGAGGTTCTGTTCTCAGTAAAAGCCATGGACAAACATATGTGATTTCTCTTTAGCACACAGTCATACACACACACGCATAAAATAACTCCCTCTACATGATCCTGAGCCTACAAATAATCAAAAACATCGAAAACCCTCTTCATCCTCTTCTTGCTGTTGAGACTTTTGTGCATCTGAGAACATCTTACTGCCACCAGTTCTCATTTTCCTGAGCAACATGGTTGGCCAGTGAGAGACTCGTGAAGAATCTTTGAAGGATCTTTCCAAACCTGAAACTTACTTTTCTTCATTTAATTCAACATAATTCAATTTCATCAACATTTCTTTACACATGGATCTGAAAAGTGAAGTTTTCTTTAGAAAGTTGCTATGGTTTGACTGTGTCCCTCCTCAAATTCATATTGAAACATAATCCCCACTGTGGTGGTACTAGAAGGTGGGGCCTTTGTGGAAGTGATCAGAGCCTTAGCAAAGGGCTTGAAGAAGCTAGCTAAGGCCTTTTTACCACATGGTAACACAGCCCTCAAACTGCCATCTCAGTCGCAGAGATGTAGGCCCTCACCAAACACTGAACACGTCAGCACCTTGATTTTATACTTCTCCAACTGAAAGAAATAAATTTCTATTATTTATAAATTACTCAGCCTTGGGTATTTTGTGACAGCATCACCGCAGACTAAGAGAAAAGTGTTCACATTGTGTTAATGCCCTCTAGTCTAGTGGGACATTGACAAGGGATGAGAACTGACTATAGCAGGAAAGGTGTACTGGAGGGAAAAGAAAAGGAAGAGAGAAACAAGGAAGGCAAGGTCAGGCCAGGGCTTTGGTGAAATCTTGGGAAGAAATTCTCTTGGTTGGGGTGATGACTGTGGAGGGAAGGCCCCCCTCACTCCTTGGTTTGCCCCTTTTCTGTGCAGACAGGATGTGGCTGTACAGTGCTGTGGATTCACGGCTGGCACAGAAATACACAGATGTCTGGTTGGCGCTGGCAGACTCCAGGGTCAGGGGAAAATATTCTATTATTTTTCGAGACACACGATACCCTTCAGAGACATCTCCTTCTTCAAAGCTTTCAGTACCAGGTGAGTAATAGAGCAGCCGCAGTCCAAATCCTGGGTCTTGTCGATACCAGAACATGGCAAAGTGATTCAGATTCTGGGAACATTGTAGAGTGAATTCCTTTCCCACCCCAATGATCCTGTGTCTCGGGAACTGTGTGAGTGAAGCATCCTTGAGGCCTGTGCAGGGGAGGAAAGGGTGATCAAACAAAGCTGGGGGAAGGTAGACCAATATGACAGTCATGAAGAAACATTTTGTAGTTAAATCTTGGGAAGTCAACAATGAGGACTGCCCACCTGTGCCCAAGACTCACCTGCTCTCAGGAGACAAAGGACCATACAGTAGAGGAGCCTGTGGCTCATGGCAGCATCAGATGGAGAATGCTGCCTGAAGAATGCTGTGATGTACTTATTCTCTGATGCCCAACTTTCATTCATTTCCTGGCCAGAGAAACAGCACCCTCTATCTGCACTCCCTCAGAAAAAAATTAAAACTCTGAGATTCTGCATAATGCGATAGTTTCACTTCTCCAAAACCCACAGCTGTGGTTGGTCGCAGCTCTTGAAGAATCATCTTGGCAATGTTTTGACTCCACAAATTTTCTAATTTTCCTTATGTGATACATGCTTTTTCATATAATGGTTTCTAGTCTCTTGAATTCCTACTAGACTACTATAGTGATCTGAGAGCCTTAAGGGTTTTCTTTGAATGCTTATCTCAGAATTCCTTTCCACTTCATCTCTATACCTGACTTCAAATTTCTCTCCAAAAGTACTGTAATCTTTTAAATCAGTCTAATGTTCTTTATTCCCATGGATGCTGTGCAATCCCTGCATGCTTTCTACAAAGAGCTTTTCCTTTTTGGTCATGTCTTTTCTCTCTCCCTGGGCTCTTAAGGGAGAAGAGAGGTGTGCTCAAAGGAGCAGAATAACCATATGTGTGTAAGCTTTGAAAAAACTAAATGGCACGTAAACATATCCAGAGAGAATTTGAACCTAATACAGTAACTCATCTTACTGTGGATGAAATTGGATATGACAAATGCTGACGCAGTGCCTTGCAGCAGCTGTCTCCCTCTCAGTGCCTGTTGTAGTAACTGCTCTGAAACATTCTTGCTTTGGGGAAAAAGCATGTTAGGAAAATTGTGGGATGTTAACCACCACAGATGCACTGAGGACCAACTGTCACTGATGTGGCTTTATGCTGCTTAACATTATTTCTAGGAAGCTGCTTTGTGAAACCCTAGATCAACTGAGGATATGGCTGTGAATTTCCTTAGATAAACTGCTAGCAGAGAGATCCGCAGATGTCTCTGGGGCTGGAAAGAAACCCTCCTTCTCCTTCTTCCAGGAGATGCTGTGCCCCTCAGGGACATCTCCTTTTCCACTGCTACTGTAACCCTACTCTTGGATCTTGGTCAGCCAGAATATTCTTTAATCATCAAGGTTTCAGAAAAGATTTTATCTGCCTGCCCCACCCCCCACCTTTCTCTTGATATCTGAGTTCCTGATCCTCTAACATCTAGGTGGCCAGCAGGAGAAGGATGAAGAAGTTACAGTGTCCAGCAGGAAGTCCAATGTTTTGGCCATGAAAAAGAAAAAAACAAAAATGATGCTTGTAGTAGAACATAGAAATTCAAGGGCCTGATTTTTCCTTATGCTCCGTGATCTCACTCACTTGAAGGCACAGAAAGGCTGTCCCCCAGAGGAGTCTGATACCGAGATACCAACGGCAGGGTTGGAGAAGGAACAGGCTCCTCTTCTCCCAGCTCCTGCCAGTTCACAGGTTGTTTGCCTGTGATGTCCCCATCTCCACTCACCCCCAGGTCCCACAGGCTGTGATGCAGAGATGAAATCTTTCCTCCATAGGACCCCCCCCCCCCCAGGTGCATTGCCTTAACAACCATCACTACCTCTTGGCAAATGGTTTTAGGCAGTAAATTAACCATGCGTGCCTTGGTTTTACTATCTGTAATGTGCACTAATAAAAGCATGACTTACAGGGTTATAGTAAGGATTCAATGAATTAATGTTTTAAACAGTTACTACTATTGAAACCTAGTACTTCTTAAGGCTCCGTTTTCAGAAATAAGTTTCTCAAATAAGTTAAGCCTCTGAGAGCCACGTATCACTGACTCCATTTTATAGACAAGAGTTAACCTCTCCAGAGGGAATTGGCAAAATTAGAAAGTAACCAGATCAGTCTAATTCTAAAATATGTACTTTCAACTATTAATAATAATTTTTTCAAATATTCTCTACTTTGCATTCAAAACTTTTTTTTCTTTATCTTTTCTTGTTCTTTTGGGTTTTTTTATTTTTTCTTTTGTTTTTGATGTGGGTGGAGTTTTCTTTTTTCAAGAATAATTCATTTTACTCTAACTTTAAAAAGTAAAACCACATTAGTATGTTATTCTAAGTGGCTGAAATCCAACATAGTCCTTTCATTTTTTTTGCTTTTAAATGACTTTAATGTTCAATGTGGAATTTTTTTTTTTTATTATTAAATCATAGCTGCACACATTAATGCAATCATGGGGTACAATGTGCTGGTTTTCTATACAATTTGAAATATTTTCATAAAACTGGTTAACATAGCCTTCACAGCATTTTCTTAGTTATTGTGTTAAGACATTTATACTCTACATTTAGTAAATTTCTCATGTACACTTGTAAGATACACCGTAGTTATGGTCCCACCAATTACCCTCCCTTCACCCAGCCTCCCCCTCTCCCCTTCCTCTCCCCTTTTCCCATATTCTTGGGCTATAATTGGGTTGTAGCTTTCATATGAAAGCTATAAATTGGTTTCATAGTAGGGGTGAGCACATTGGATACATTTTCTTCCATTCTTGAGATACTTTGCTAAGAAGAATATGTTCCAGCTTCATCCATGGCACAGGATGGCACAAATGAATGTGATACTCTCTATGTTTACAAAGAGAATATATTCCCAATTGAAATTCTCTGAAGAGGTTACTTCTGGTGTTTCTTTGTCCTTCCCTTCCTCAGAGGAGCAGGGTGTGGTGAACCCCTGTCTAGCAGAGGGGCATGCCCACTCTGATGGCCCACTGAGTGGCACTGAGGAGACTCTCCACAGAAATTTGCTCCCCTCTGAGCCCAGAGATCTCTCCGAAGCTCCCTGGTGAAGGATTCTGTCCCTGCACCCGTGGTGGTATGAAA
The DNA here is from genome assembly GCA_963574355.1 of Loris lydekkerianus. Classification (NCBI taxonomy): domain Eukaryota; kingdom Metazoa; phylum Chordata; class Mammalia; order Primates; family Lorisidae; genus Loris; species Loris lydekkerianus. The sequence goes on from CAUYPK010014579.1 coordinate 6,708, forward strand.
GGTATAGAATTGGGCTAATTTGGAGCTTAGCTCAGTTGCAATTTCCCTTATAAATGGCATCACCAGAGTGAAAATGTTCTTTTTTTTCTTTGAGAATAAGTCTTACTCTGTTGCCCTGGGTGTAATGCCATGAGATCATTATAGTTCACAGCAACCTCAAATTCCTGGGTTCAAAGGATCCTCTGGGCTCAGTCTCCTGAGTAACTGAGACTACAGGCACCTGCCCCAACACCCCCTAGTTTTTCTATTTTTGCTAGACAGAGTCTCACTCTTGTTCAGGCTAGTCTCAAACTCCAAGCTCAAGCAATCCACCTGCCTCAGCCTCCAAGAATGATAGTATTACAGGTGTGAGCCACCACACCTGGCCTAGAATAAAAACATTCTTTTTCTTGGTGCCTTGTCAACTCTTCCCACAGAGGGTCTTCATCACTCTCCTGTTTTAAGCTGCTTAGCAACAGGGTCCGACCTTTACGAAGGAAGGGGAATAAGGTGTGAGACTTGAGACAGTTAAGAAAATAAATAATTTGTGGGTAAGTAGAGGATGGTGACACATAAATTCAGGATTAATTCCATAAGGCCTGATTCTTTCCTTTTATGGAACAAATAGACATTGAACATCCATGTGCACCAGACAGGCCTAGGCTCTGGGATAGAAGCACAAAGAACCAAAGAAAGATCTTTGCTCCCATGTGGCTTATAATTTTGTGTCCAGCATGTATCACCCACAATCCGACATCCTGGAGTTGCCAAAGTAAAATGATTTACAGACCAGTTGCTCAAAGACATGGCAAAAAAACCATAATGCTGTGAAAGAAGTTGAAATTTTTTAAATTGTTGTAAGCACATAAAGGAAGGAACCTTAGGAGTTATAGGTATGAAAAAGATTTGTAGGAAAAGCAGTAACTTTCTGGTAGACTAGGCACAGAAACCAGCCTATGCCAGTCCAAGAGAAGAGGACATTTTTGGAGTTTAGAAAGAGTTCAGCAGAGATGGACAACACCACTCAGGAAGAATGTGAATTCGCAGGCAGAATTAGGGCGTGTCGTCCCTCTCACTGCCTTTGCCAGGCAGCACTTGTCACCCAACCTTCCCAGTGCTCAGGCCACACCACTAAATAGTACAACAGTTTAAATTAACAGATTTACTAAGACTGAACTACTCTTATATTCCTGGAGGAAACTCTGGTAAGTGAGGTTTTTGGAGTATGGTTTTATTAATTTTTTATGTAAATGTTTAACTCATTTCATGAAAATAATTTGAAAATTTCCTCTAGTTTTTTATGTTGGATTGTTCTAAGTATTTTGAGCATTTTGATCTGGAAATGGTTTAGCAAAATCCTTGCAAGAAAACAAGTGGGAGTAGTGAGGGTTTCTTTTTATTGTTGTTTGTTTGTTTGTTTGAGGAAATTCTGTTACAAATTTCTTTATTTCTTTTGTACCCATTGGTTTGTTTAGGTTTTCTATCAACAGTAGGGTCATTTTTGTTAAATTGTATCTTCCTAAATGTGATCCATTTCATTTTGGCATTTAGGTTATTGTCTGAGAATTGTATAAAATGTTTTAAAAAATATACTCTATCATGATGGTTATTTCCCCTTCAATATATTTGTTCTCTCTTAGTTGGCAAATGGTTTTTTTTTTCCTCCCAATTAGCTTATTTGCTTATTTCTCGGTTCTACAAATTTTAAATTTTCTACCCTATGAACTTCTGCTTTAGCATGTATCAGTTCCATCTTTCTGCTTTTATGCTTTTATACCGTTCAGGAGACAAGCTTGAAATGAGTCTTACAAGGCTAAACTCAAGGTACTCACAGGGCAGTGGGGTTTTGTTCTAATATTTTATTTATTTTATTTTATTTTATTTTATTTATTTTATTTTATTATCTTCAAGGGAGAATCCATTTCTTTGCTTTTTTCCAGCTTCCAGGTGCTGCTTCACTACTGCTCAGGACCCGTTCCTCCATTGTAAAAACGCGTCACTCTAGTCTTCTTGCACTGTCACATATCCTTTTTCTGATTGGAATCTTTTTGTCTCCCTTTTATAAGGGCTCCTAAGATAATGTTTGACCCATTCAGATAATCCAGGATAATCTTTCTGTTTCATGATCCTTAACTTAATCACACTTGCAAAGTCCTTTTAAACACGAAAAATAACATTTAACAATTCCCAGCACGATTTATATTTGAACACTTTGAAGGGGTTATAATTCAATGTACCACAATGTGAAAACCTTCAGATAATTGCTGCAATCAATTTGAAACAAAGTAGGTAAAACTGAAATGATATCTTAGCTATGAAGGCAAGAACTGGTGGAAACCCAGTTCACTTATTTCTTCAGTGGATATTTATGGAGCACCCACTTTATTCAGAGCCTACACTAATGTTAGAGACACAAAAATGGAAAAACTTGGGCATAGTCCATGGTTTAATGATAATAATATAAAATATGCTTGATTGAGCATGTTTTACATTAACATTTTTAATTAAAAAATTATATGAACAAAAGAAAGGTGTGATGTTCTATGATTGTAGGTACTCAACCCACAATCATAGAATTGTGAGGTGCTATGGAGCATTTGCCAGCCTTGGTTTCTTAGATTTTTGTGGCTTAAAAGGAAGGATTAGCTAATTAGATGCACAGGTGTGGGAGGTAGAAGGGTTGACTTCTTAGCAGAATGAGCCTCCTCAATCTTGGAGTATCCAGGGCGACAGAAGCAGATGGACAATCTGTGGGGGGGGGGGGGGGAGGGCAGGGAGTTCTTCCAAATCCGGAAGATGAAAAGAATCCAGAGGCACCCAGACAGGCTGGACTAGGCCTATGTGTTAGAGAGTCAACAGATGGAAGGGATTAAACTCTTTGAATATGTAGTTAGATTAGGAAACCTGGTTTACTTCCCCTGAGTGAATAGAATTAGCTTCTCCCTCCCCTTTATTTAAATACACTATGGGCTTTTTACCAATCCCCTGTCACTTACTCAGAGTCTATCTCTTTCTCTCCCTCTCCCTTTTCCTCTCCAATCTTCCTGGAGGCTTTGGATTCTTTCAACCCTATCTTTTCCATATGCATCTTTGTTGGAAATCAATAAAAGCCTTCTGAAGAGGCCAGAGAGGTGCTGCACTTTCTCCATCTTCCTACTCAGCCTGAGTTAATGTAAGCCTTCTTCAGGCGCTTTCAGACTTTGTTTTATTATTTATTTATTTATTTTTAATGTTAAAAGTTTTTTTGTTTTATTGTTGGGGATTCATTGAGGGTACAATAAACCAGGTTACACTGATTGCATTTGTTAGGTAAAGTCCCTCTTGCAATCGTGTCTTGTCCACAAAAGGTGTGGCACACACCAAGGCCCCACCCCCCCCTTCCCTCTCTCTGCTCTCCCCTTCCCCCACTCCACCGTGATCTTAATTGTCATTAATTGTCCTCATATCAAAATTGAGTACATAGGATTCTTGCTTCTCCACCAACCCAGGAATGAATTAACAAGCTGTGGTTTATGTATACCATGGAATACTATTCAGCCCTTAAAAAAAATGAAGACTTTACATCCTTCATATTAACCTAGATGGAAGTGTAAAACATTATTCTTAGTAAAGCATCACAAGAATGGAGAAGCAAGAATTCTATGTACTCAATTTTGATTTGAGGACAATTAATGACAATCAGACTTTGTTTTAAACGCATGTATCTTCACCGTGGTATTCCCAGCTGGCGTTCAAATGATGTCAGGGTTCCCACGAAAAACCCCTGACACACAGGTAAATAGGGAAAGGTATTTTAGGGAGTATAAACAGCATACGACTCAGAGCGAGTGAGGAAGTACATATGGAACCCTGGGAAAACAGATATTTTGACTATGATTAGAGGATAGTGTGCAAGAAATGGGTAAACAGTAGGTGAGTCTCACAAGACTAGACAGTTATGAAAGGGCCAGATCATGGAGGATTTTAAGAGGCTTGTGTAAGTCTGGAAGTGTTGGTTAATGAAAAAAGAACTGAACTTGTAGGTTAACACTCAGATAGAAAGAACTTTGGTCAAGGGAAGGTTACAGAAGAGTTTTAAGCTGCAGAGAATGGGCTGAGTTGAAGCAGAAAGTAAGGCACCAGGTAGGTGGCTATCCGGGAGGTGTTAGAGTAAGTCAGGTTAGATACCATGGTTGCCTGAGCTCAGGCAGTATTGGTAAAGAAATAGTAGTGGAATTTGAGAGATTTTAATAATAAAATGGCTGTGAACCAGGTGGGGAAAGAGAGTGTCACACAGGAGAGGGGGGTATTCTTGGGAGTCTGAATAGAGCAACAGAGAGAAGATTTGTGACATTTAGGGATCCAGGTGATTCAACAGATGAGTGTTGCAGTATGCCTTAGAGTGGGCTGAAGAGCCAGGATGAGAATTAGTACAAGGAAAAAGATGGGGATTAATGTGACTGGGATTTGAAAAGGGGATAGTCTATCTGAAGAGCAATAAAGCCAAAAAGGCTGATCAAGGATCTTAATACATATAGTTTAATGTTAGAAATAGGAAATGATTCACTCTGAACCGGCCTTAGATTTGGGAAATTTGCTTGACTTTTTTACCCACTGGTATGCACAAGGAGGTAAAAGTAATGCTGCCTTTTGGAATCCGACGCAAGTGTCCTACTTAGGTCAGACTCCATAGAGATTCACACTGGAGCCTCAGGGAAGGGCTATTCTCTGTAGAACAGATCCCTTTCCTGGATAAGATGGAACTTTGTGAAGGTGAGGACTCCTTCCTCCCGTGACCACCACTTTTGTGCAGTGAGCACCTGCCAGTGCAGTGCTGTGGTGTAACTATTCGCACAGAGGTGCAGAGATCTCTGAAAGAGCTTTGCAGATTTCAGAGCCAAGGACTGGAGCCTTATATTTTTATCAGGAAATACTGTTTTTAAAAGAGATATGTCTCTTGTCAAGAATGTCAGTGTTAACTGGACAATAAACCAGCTCTAATTCCAACCATGGCTCTTGTGGATACTGTTCCTGAAGTCAGGTGTCTTGGAGTCAGTGTAACTTCAGTGTCCATGGGACCCTATGAGGTGAGGAGAGAACCTGATGCTGCAATGTCTATAAAAAACAAACGTGGGCTGTGGCCTGGCAAGCTCAGAATAAGAATTTCCTAGGTGTTCCTGGAATTCACCTGTTCCTAGGAGACAAAAGAACACTTAAGGGGGGATATCCAGATATGGCAGAATGAAGAGGTTAGCAAATCTGCTTCCCAAAATACAGGTATCAAACAAAAATCTAATCAAAAAGAAATTCTTTTTTTCTTTAAGAGCACAAATCTATTTGTTTCTGTACCCGAAGTAAGCACACATGTTTTCATGGCATTCTGTGGGCTGTGAAGAGTAATTTAAATTTAAATTTTATGCAAACACTTGTTTAATGCATATTTCAGTGTAAGCCAAAATTACTATAATTTGTTAGTAAAAATAAATTCACAGTACACTGCCATTTAAGCTATCTTAGTTGGAAGCTATCTGATTTATTTTCACTTATTTATTTATTTAAAAATGACCAAAAAAATCACATATACTTACAGGGCACAATGTGATATATGTATACATTATGGAATCATTACTAAATATAGTAATACATGCATCATTCACTACTTATGGTTTTTTTGACAGTTGTTTTTGTGAGAACATTTGAAATCTGCATTAGTAGTGATATTCAAGTGTATGATATGTTATTAGTAACTATAGTCACCATGCCTTATGATAGATTTTTAGAATTTATTCTTTATACCTAATTGAAACTTTGTACTCTTTGACCAACATTTCTCTATTTCCCATGAGCCTCCACATCCTACCCTGGCCCCTGATAATCACTTTTCTACCCTCTGCTTCTATGGGTTTGACTTACTTAGATTCCACATACAAGTGAGAATTATACGGTATTTTTCTTTATGTGCCTGGATTTTTCACTTGGCATAATGTCTTCCAGGTCTGAGCATGTTGTGGCAAATGACAAGATTTTCTTCTTTTTTAGGGTTGAGTACTATTCCACCATGTTTGTATGTATGTATGTGTGTGTGTATAAGGGTCTCCATATATTTTGTGTTATTTTTCTATTTATCCATAAATGGAAATTGATTGATCCCCTATCTTGGCTATTGTACATAGTGCTGCAACAAACATGCATCATGATCATGCATATATTTCTTTGACAAGTAGATTTCATATGCTTTGGATAAATACCTAGAGGTGGAATTACTAGATCATATTGTAGTTCTATTTTTAATTTTCTGAGCAGCCTTCATACTGTTCTCCATAATGGCTGTACTAATTTATATTCTACTCAATAGTGTACAAAGGTTCCCTTTTCTTCTTAAAAGAGACAATTGTTATTTTAAATGTTGTGAGATTATATCTGATTGTGGTTTTAATATATATTTCCTTGATTATTAGTAATGATACACATTTCCTTACTGGTATTCCTACTCTTGAAATATCTATTCAGGTCCTTTTCCCATATGTTAATTGAGTTGTTTTCTTGCTAGTGAGTAGTTTGAATTCCTAATATTTTGAATATTAATCCTTTTCCAGATGTATATTTTATAAATGTTTTCTTCCATCTTTTAGCTTATCTCTTAATTCTGTTGATTTTTTTTTCTTTTGCTGTACAAAAGAGTTTTAGTTTGATGTAATTCAACTTGTCTATGTTTTGATTTTATTGCCTATATTTTTAAGGTCATATCTAAAAGTTCTTTGCCAAGATGAATTCAACAAACTTTTATGCTATGTTTTTTCTGTTATTTTTAAAGTTTAAGTCTTTGTTCCATTTTACGTTGATTTTGTATTAAGAAATAGAATAGGCAGCATCCAACTATTTTTTGAAAGTGTGAAAATCATTTTAGATTTAAAGACACAAATACATTCAAAGTAAAGTATGGAAAAAGTTATATTATGCAAGTAATAGCCATCAGAGCTGCAGTGGTTATACTGATATCATAGGAAATAAACTTTGAGGCCAAAGTCATTATTAGAGAAAGATTGAGACATTTCATAGTAATAAAAATTATTTAAAAAACAAAAATTATAAATTATATATATAAACAATATGTGTATGAAATTTATATTCCTTTTTTGTGTGTGTATTCTTTGTCCTCTCAGGACACATAGATATGGGCTGAAATAATTCAAAGTACATTCTATGATTACAGTGGGATTTAATCAGAAATAACACAATGAACCTGGGAAATTTCTAAATATTTGGAAAGTAAACATCACACTCTTAAATAACTCATGGCTTTAGAAGAAGGATATTTTTCTCAAGGAAAATTATAGTTTTAACAGAATTTTATGAAATACAGCATAAAAGTGCTTGGAATGCTGTCATGATTAAAGAGAAATTTGTAGCTTTGGATTAAGACATTAGAGGAAAACAACAAAATATTCCATCATAATCTAAATTTCTACCTTAATAAAGTAAAAAAAAACAGCAAAAAGTCAACCAAAAATAAACATAAGGAAGAAATAACAAATATAAATTTGGAAATCAAAGAATAGGAAAAATAATAAAGAAAATCAATGGTTATTTAAAAACTATTGATAAACTGTTCATCAGACTGACAGAGATAAAAAGTGAGAAGACATAAATTACCAAAATCAGGAAGGAAAAAAGAGAATATCAGAACTGACCCTACAGAAATATATGGAAATTTTGTAAACAACATGTCAATGAATTTGACAACTTAGGTGAAATAGATTTATTCTTAGAAAAACACAAATTGTCAAGAGTAATGCAAGAGATTGATAAGCTTATCCCGAATGTATATGGGAATACAAGGGACGTGAATAGTCCTTTCTTCTGAAAAAGAAATAAACAATTGAAGAACTTATACTAACCAATTTTAAAACATGCTATAAAGCAACCATAATCAAGAGGATGTGGTATTAACATAGGATAAACATGTAGATTAAGAGACTAAAAGACAAAGTCTGTAAATAAACCTACTTAATTAATTTTGAGGAGGTGCAAAAATCAATTCAATGAGGAAATAACATTCTTTACAAAAAATCATACAAGCATAATTTTTTGAATATATATACAAAAAATACTAATACTTATAATGAAGACTTTATACCTACCATACAAAAAATTAACTCAAAATGCTCAAGCATTAGAACTAAAATTATAAAGCTGCTAGAAGAAGACAGAAAAAATTTATGACCTTGGATTGGACAACTAGTTTTTTGATGTAATATGAAAAGTATAATTTACAAAAGAGAGATTAAGAAATTGGACTTTATAAAAGTTAAAAATGTTTGCTCCTTGAGGACATCTGTTAGTAAAATGAGAAGACAAATTCTAGACCAGGAGAAAATGTTTGAAGGTCATATATCTGACCTTAAAATTTGACAAATGAAAAAAGAAGCAATTAAAATTAGTAAAGAATTTGAATAGCTATTTCATCGGGGTCATATAGGAATGGTTAATAAGCAACTTTAAAAAAGCTCTACATCATTAGTTACTAGGGAAATAAAAATTAAAAACCACAGTGAAATGACATATATTTTCCAAAATGGTTATAATAAAAAATACCAAGTGTTGGAGAGGATGTAAAAAAAAAAACTGGAACCCACATACAGCCTCTGTTCTTTATGCCTCATTTAGATTTAGCAAAGATTACATTAATTTTGAGTTAGAGAAGTGAAAATAATCAGTTTAGGGTGTTCGATTTTTCCAAGTTCACAGTCATGGCATAAGGGCCTGTGGGAGAAGGGCCTTGGGAGAAGGACAAGGATTCAGAGAGGAAACTCTTAGAGAGGCTGTGTATGAAAAAAAAATTAGTCCAAATCCATGAAAGAACCATTAACCAGAGACAGAGGCAACCTGTGAGAAAGTCAAAGTATCCTTTTCCTGTTTTTGAGCTGACAGAGACTTGCTGCAGGCAACAATAAGGCAACTGTCAAATGTTATATAGAAAGGTAGAAAGATCAGATGTGTGCAAGCCTCAATTGAACAGTAGCAATTAGATGCAAGGAAGAAGTCAGCCCTGACTATGTAGCTGGGCCCTTTTCCAGCATGGAGAAGACTGACTCAGAGATAGTCTTTCATCTAGACTGTTACTCAGACCACACAGGTCCCTCAAGGCTGAGGAGTATGGGAAGAATTGCAGTGATTGCTGCAGTTTAAGATAAGATTTCAGACGGTGGGACTTCCTCACCTTAGTGCCCTTTTTGTGCAGAGTATAGGTGCCAGTGTAGCGCTGTGTGGTCACTGCTGGCACAGAGGTACTGAGAGGTATGTGAGGTGCTGACAGACTTTAGGGTCAGGGGGAAAATGCTCCTTCCTTATTCTGGAGACTGTTGACTCAGAGGAAAGCTGTCCTGTCTCTGTACTGTTAACACCATATGAGTAATGAATCAACTATAGTTTCATCCGTGGAGCTTATTGAAATCAATACATTTTGTTATGGCCCATGGTTTGGGAACATTCCAGTGTAGTCTTCTTTCCTGTCCCTGTAAGACAGTGTATTGGGGCCAGGGCAATATCAGCATCCATGAGGCCTATGGCAGGAGACAAAAATTGGCAGCTAAGTTCAGGTTGTTCTCTGATGCTGAGCCAGGAGAAAACTCAGCAGAGAGGAAATGTTTCCTCCTGATTTGGGAACAGTATTTGTCTATGACTTACCTGCCCTGAGAAGGTAAAAGCCCATATAGCATAGGAGCCAGATAGTCATGACATAGTCAGGACTAGAGGTGTGTCCCAGCTCTGAGGACACTGGATGGGCTCTTGATGAAGGCCGTGTGTGATGACACAGTCCCTGTAATCTCTCTGCATCCCACAGCCATCCTATTGAAGTACAGATGAGTCCCTTTACTCATTATCCAAAGTGGACTCGACTGCTTTAATTATCTGAACTCGTCTTTACTATTCTTACAAAACATGTGATTGCAACTGTTTTACAAGCTGTGAACATACTAACTATAAGCATTGAATGCCTGCATACCATGATTTGACTGAATGAGAAAGGCTGGAAAAGGAAGTGAAGTTTGAGTTGAGCTCTAAAAGACGGACAGGGAAAAACTCTGCAAAGCCAAGAGGGAAGAACATTCAAAAGTAGGACCCCCTAACCAGAGTGGCAAATCCAGACAGGAGCAGGAGAACTTGCTGTGAGCATTAAACACATTGAGACAATACATGTAAAGGGCTTAGTGCAGTAACTGGAATTCATTGAATTCTCAGAAAATATAATGTTATTATCATAAAAAATAATAAATCTTTCTCATTCTCATTTTTCACCAACTTGGTGCTTGGACTTCATCAACTTTGTCAATGTAGGCTCCAACTAGGATGATTTTAGGTTCATCTTCCTTTTAACACCATCATCAATCATGCAAGAGCAGAGAATACAAGTCAATCCATGTTTTGGTAACATTGACTAAAAATTTTTTGTGAGCTGGTGCCATAAATAATAATCTAAACCAAGTGCTATTCTCTTTTCTCCATTTTCCCATCCAGAAAAAAGTCTTTGGTTTGGATTATGAGTCGCAAAGTTTAATCCACCAACTCCCTGCACCTTTGCCCACTTCTTTTGCCTCAGTTCATTAAGATCCACAACTGTGACTAAATAAATTTTTGTTCACATAATATTTACACAAGATTTGGACTTTTACCACTGTACCTCCACTCTTACAATGTCAGGGCTGCAGTCTTTATGTATTTTATATGCAATGTAGACTCCTGCTTTTTCATATCACCCAAAGGGATATAAGAACTAAGACTTAGCAAACCCTGAAATACTCTTGTCTCATTAAGGCAAAGGTAATCAATACAATAATTAATGAAATTTTGCCTTATCCCTTACTATACAATCTGGTCCATGTTTAAATTTCTGATTAATATGAGGGTACAAATGATTAGGTAACGTTGTTTGCGTTTGTTAGAGAAGGTCCCAATTGTAGCTGAGCCCTTCGCCCAGGAAGTGTGCCATATACCCTTACACGGTACCTGTTAGTGAGAGCACACCAATCCCCACCTCCTCTCTCTATAAGAAGTGTTGAGAAAGAAAAAGTAAATGAAATTTTACTGTCCTCTGCTGAAAAAAAGTAAAAAGGGGTAATAGAAAGATTTGGGAAGATTCTGGTAAATTTTTAAAGAAACAGGAAAAAGAGAGGCTCCCACTTGTTCTAAGTGTGAGCAGATTTAAAGATGAGTGATGACCGGATGAAAAACTTCAGCAGTGATTGGGTGTAAATCTATACCACATTTTTTGTAGAAGTGACTAAAGAAAGGGAAGTAGCAAAGAAGTGGATCTTGAGATGGGAGTGATGTGAGAAGGCTTGGGTCCTCCTCAGATGGAGGGATACTTGAACACAGAGATATACTATCAAACCCATGTTACATGGCTGGTCTTTTATCAATAGAAACACTTTGCTACTTTTCTGAAATGCTCATTGAAGTCTTTGGAATAGCTACTGAGAATTTCTTGATGTCAACAGTTAGAGACACAAGGATTATCACATGTAATTATTATGTAAGTCTCTATACATTTTTGGTCCAGTTAAATACCCTTTCTCATTGGAACCTCTTTGATTTACAGAAACTTATAGTCCTTACACTGCTAATGAAGTATAGGAGGCAGAGATACCAATAAAGACAAAAGACAAAATGAACCCAGATGGAAAGATCTGGAACCAGAATACGGCAATGCTAGGTTAACACTTCTTATCATGGCAAAGTACTCTCCATCTTCAGAAAAGGCAGAAAAAAATAAAGAAATTGGGCCTGGTCTCCAAAAAATGGATAAATACCTTCTAGCTCAGGGCTCTGGCCTCACGTGGAAGTAGCATGATTACTGAGGTTTAATCAAGTATTCCAAGAATAGTCTGTGACTTCACAGTTCCTATTTTTAGAAAATAGAGTTTTATTACGGAGAATCATGGACACTAACCACAGAGGATGGGTGTGAAGCTGTTATGAAATTACTCACATGTCTCCATACCCCACCAAATGCCTGTCATGAGCTTCAATAGCATGTTTTCAACACAACATCTTCATCCATGGGGGATTGGTTTTAGGACACCCTTCATGGATAACAAAATCTGCAAATACTTGAGTTCCTTATATAATATGGTGTGGAATTTGCATGTAACTACATACATCCTCCCCATGTACTTTAACTCATCCTTCAATTATTTATAATGCCGAATACAATGCAAATATTTGTAGCTGCACTTTTTTATTTGTATTTTTTATTGTTGCACTGCCATGTGTATTTTAACATTTTAGATCTGCATTTGGTTCAATCTGAGAATAGTGATGGATGCAGAGGGCTGACTGCATCTTATACCCTCAAGTGCTGAAGGCCCTCAAATACAGCATATCATTCTTGGTCCAAACTCTGCTTCTTTGCCTGTAATAACAAAACTAGAACTCTGGGCATGACCTTAAATTATTACATATTCCAAATAAAGTATATTTTTAAACCCACCCCAAAATATACATATGTAAGTTTGTGTTAATTAAAACAACTATGCCACACACATGCATATATATACATTCTGCTTTACGTGTCCTCTGTCTCAAAACTCAGACTCCATTAAAGAGACCACCTTTGATTTTCCCGCCCATTCTTCCACGTGTGTTTGGGATTATATTCCCAGTCAATCATATATTATCATCTGATAGTAACACTGGATAATAGTTGTTACATATGTCTCTATATAGTTTTGTTCCAGGAAAACTCCTTTTTTTTTTCTTTTTCATTTTCAAATCTTCTCTTAAACAAACTTATTTTCTTTGTTTTAAAGAGATTTGTAGGTGGGAGGTGTGGGGGACTTAAATACAAATGCACCAGATGCCAGAAAATATGTTACTTGGAAGAAAATCTTGAAGAACAACTTGAAGACATAGTTGAATCTACTTTCCTATTTTCCTCCTTTCCTTTCTCTTCTTCCCTTCTTCCCTTCTATTGTTACTTCATAGCTGGACATTTACGCAACGCTCGGAATACATGCATAAAATTAGAGAGACTTTACTCTTAAAGGATACATAGTTTTTATGTGAAGAATCAGTATAAAAAGAAATGCAAAAGAGCATACTACTAAGATATTTTTGGGCTGCATAAACTATCACAGAGAAGACACAAGGAGCTGCATCTTTTGCTATTATAAGAGACAGAAAAGGCTTTACAGAGAAGCTCATCTCTAATCTGAGCAGTAAAGTATGTGTGAGAGTTAGCCAAGTAGTGAAGGAGTAAGTAGCCCATTTCAGATGGAGGAAAGAGCTTTGCAAAGATGTAGCTGTGTGATTCAGCTTGGCCTACTAGGAAATACGGTTCAGTTGAACTAGAGGCTAAAATACTAAAGAGAATTTGGAAGATGTGGCCAGATTTGTAAGCAGAGAAACATTTGTGGAGGGCTTTGTGTGCTGTGTGAGGAATGTCGGACACAACCACGCTGGTGGCAATGTGGGGACAGAGTAAGGCAGAGGTGGGAAGAGGCTGCTGGACCAGGAGAGGGAACTGCATTTCCTTTAGGTGATGGATGACGAGGGTCTGGAAGCAGTGAGGGAGGAGAGGAGAGGCTAAATCAGGTGAACATGTGTAATGGAAACTCTGGCACTGACAGCTTTTTTGCCTTTTCCCTCGCAGCTCATGATTGCTTCTCAGTGTGACCCATATACAGTGATGTGGTTGCAAGGAGAGTCATTATAAGATGTGGCCCATGGCCTTGAGATGATGTTAAGGAGCCTCCAGCTTCCAAGCTCTCCATGAGGTCACCTACAGCCACTGCTGAGGCTGCAGCACAGCCCAAGCATTCCTCTTCCTTCCAGTAACTTTCCCCCACACTAATCTTCCTCTCTTCAAGTCTGTTTGCTAAGGACCCAAACTATGACAATGTGGGATACAGAAGTGGAAGCTGGTTTAATGTGAGAGTTAACAGAGAAGAGAAACCTATATTGGCTCTTCCGATCACAGAGATAGAAACACATTTGTGGCCAGAATAGGTGCAGGTGGGTTGAGAAAACAAAAATCCAAGAATAAATTCCTGGAGTTTGAATTGTCTGGGGAGGACCCTGCTGCAGTGTCTAGGGACTGGTGTGTTTTCATAAGCCAGGAACTTATGAAAGCTGTCATGACGGTGGGTAGGAAGATTAAGGGAAAATATATGCATTGAGAAAAAGAGAAGACAAAAGAAAATCCTAAAGAAATCTACTAGAAATGTTCAGGAGACACCTAAATGGAATAGCTAATAAATTAATAGCTGATGGGAGAATTGTTACAAATTAGACTCCTGATGGAGTGTGCATAGAAAGCAGGGAATAAAACTCTCAGGAAAGTTGTTTTAAAAGGAAAAGTAGATGTGAGACTACCAGGAGACTGGTTAGAGGGGATGAGATTTTTTTCAGATCAGAGCAGGTAAAAATGGGACGAGTTGGATCATTAATTTCCAACAGTCACCAAGTCTTATAGAGTCTTTTGCTGACATCACTGAGGCCTGGGGAACAAGGAGACAAAGCACTCCTGCCCGAGTCTCAGCAAAACTTTCACCACGTCCTCTGGCAGTCTTTGATCCAATATTTCTTATGCCTGGACTTACTGGCTCCCAAAAGGGTCTCCAAAGCAGGAGAGCCCAGGGATTATTCCAGGGCCTGGAGAAAAAGGGGCATCTCCAAGCTCTTAATTCTAGCCTGACGTTGGAGAGAAGAATTTTTTTTTTTTTTGGAAATTTTGTATAGCCAGAAAATAATATAAGGCTACCTACATGTGCAGGTTAAAATTAATCTCCCAGAAGTCAAAGTGGGAGGGTGTAGATAAAAGATTATTTTTATAGATCATAGTCTGTGGGATTTAAACTTCACCTCTAGGTCAGATTTAATAAAATAAGTTTGAGAAGAAAATCTACCCAATTTGTTCTTAGCATAAAGGCAACCAAGTACAGCAGTAAGTGGCAGAGTTGAGCTGGGAAGAGGTGGGGCAGAGAAGGGATAGACAGGTAAGGGGCTGTGAATGGGAACAGAACGAAGGGGGGATGTAGCAAAGTGGGTGGAGAGAACAGCAAACAAACTAAAAAAAAAATCACATTGTGTTGGAGTTCCTAGAAATGCTCTTGCTAAAAATCATGATCTGTAGTCAAAGGCTCAGGGTCATTGTTCTGAAAGGTGGCTACTGGGCTAGCCTGCTAGAATAAAGAGGGTAAGCAGGGAGATGGATTCCCTGTGGTCTGTGGTTTCAGGGTCATCACAGGGCTGGGGGGAGCTGACCCAAAGTGGCTCATAGTTAAGACTGAGGCTCACACTCATGGGCCCACTCAAAGGTATATATTCTACATCCCACACCCAGGAAGGCTGCTGTGCTTTTCTGAGCAGTAACCCACCCTTGTGCCTGGCTTTCTGTGTAGAGAGCAGGTGGCCAGGAGGCACTGTGTAAAGCACTGCTGGCACAGAGGTAAACAGCTGTCTGGTTGAGGACAGCAGTCACTAGCAACAGGGAGAATTTAGGCTGTTTCTCTTGAGAGACACGGTAGCTGTCGGAGACCTCTCCTTTATGAATGTCGTTGATACCAAGGGAATAGTAGATCAACCGTAGCCCCACTTGTGGGTCTTGCAGGTACCAGTACATTACATTATGACCCTTCATCTGAGAACATTCCAGCAGAATGCTTTGCCCTGTTTTTGTAATTCTATTCCTTGGAGTCTGGGTAACACCAGTGTCCGTGGCCCCTGTGGAAAAATAAAAGGGAAATTGGAGACAGAACCTAGGCAAGGTCTTCTTGCTGCAGTCTCCAGGGAGACGCTTAATCCAGAACCTGTAAAATTTGAGGCAGGCTTTCCACATCTGTTTCCTAAGCTCACTTATTCCCAGGAGACAAAAAACCACACAGCAGAAGAGTATACAACTCATGGCAGGGAGAAACAGGTGGACAAGTTATGGTTCTGTGTGTCAGGAGGGAAGCAGGGCATGGAAATAGAAAATTGGAAGGATTCAGGTGGTGACCTCATTTCCTTCCTAATTGACTGGACCTTAGACAATGATGAGGCTTTGCTGACGTATCATAAACGTTCTCATAAGATGTTGAAACTCTTCTTGCTTTTCTTCCCTTCCTTGTACTTTGAGAACCACCAAAGACCTCTCTCCTCTTCTCAGGGTGTATTTATTGTAGCTGTTTCATGGCGTATCATCCTCCCAATGAAACAGGCTATGGAGAAAATCCAGAACCCTTTCAAACACAGGGAATCTAATCTCACTGGAATTTCACAATCTTTTCACTTATCTTTTCCCCTACATTTAATGATTTATTCTAATTCAATTCTTGATAAACAGTACAATTTGAATGTGTTCTCTGTAAAGTTTGAGACTTTGTTTTAAGAAGAGCAGAATTACCAGCTTTGTTCCAAATTGTCCCTGTTCTTTAAGGGCTCCAGTTTTCTTGTCCATGTTCTGGGCATAGGTCTTTCCGGAAAATGTGGGCCTATTGTAGGAAGGCATTCATTTAATGTGAGTTTGTATTTCAAAGAAATACTTAATGCCTTCACTCATATTTCAAATTAACTGAAAATAGAGTAGTTCCTAAAAGAGATAATTTTATTGTAACAGAAATTGTTCCTGATTTTTTTTCTTTTTCTTTTTTTTTTTTTTTAATTTTGGGGATTCATTGAGGGTACAAAGAACCAGATTACACTGATAGCATTTGTTAGGTAAAGTCCCTCTTAGCAATTTTTTTTCTTATGAAACACGGTAAGACTTTTCCATTTCTTTTTCTTTTTTTTTTTTTTAATTAAATCATAGCTGTGTACAATAATGCAATCATGGGGCACCAGGCACTGGTTGTATATACAATTTGAAATATTTTCATCAAACTGGTTAACATAGCCTTCCTGATTGTTCCTGATTTTAAGAGGAAAGTGTTCAATATTTTTTTTTTCACTAATACTGTTTATTTATTTATTTTTGAGACAGAGTCTCACTATGTTGCCCTTGGTAGAGAGCCATGGCATCACAGCTCACAGCAACCTCAAACTCCTGGGCTCAAGTGATCCTCTTGTCTCAGCTCACCGAGTAGCTGGGACTACCAGTGCCTGTAGCAACACTTGTCTAGTTTTCAGAGATGGGGTCTTGCTCTTGATCAGGCTGGTCTCTAACTCCAGAAATCCACCTGTCTCAGCCTCCTAGAGTATTGGGATTACAGGCATGACCTACCACACCCACCCGGTGTTCAATATTTCAATGCAACAAATTACAAGCCCAGCACAGCTACAGAAGTTGTGTGACACCTTGTCTGACACAAGGAGTAATTGGCTCTTTGCTGCTTCAGGTCTGTGCAGTCCTGGCTCTGCCCCAGTCAGGGGTACACCATGGCATCCTACACCCATCGATCCTACTGCCTGTGAAATTGGTAGTCTTCTTTTATAATATTCTTTTTGTTCTAAAAATTTCAAACATATACAAAATTGGTGAAATAATGGTCTCTACATCCTCACACTAGCCAGCTTCAATAATTACCAGTTCACGGCCTCTCTTGATCTCTACCTCCACCACCCTCCCTTTCTTATGTGACATTGAATGGTGGCTACTTTATTTAGGAATCTCCTTTATTTAGGAATTCCTTTATTTAGGAATCTCTGGCATGTTCCCCAGCCACTACATAGATTCCACATGGCACATTCCAGAGTCCTCCCCACCTTTCTCTTTCAGGTTAGAGTTTTCTGTTAGAAATATTAATAGAAACGTGGCTTCGTTCAGTAAGCTCTTTATCCGAGGACTTGATTAATACAGACATCATAGTCAGGGCTATCATTTTGTGTTTGTCCTTACTATAAAAAATGTCATTTCCTTTGTCTGTAATTTTTAGAACAAACATGCTCTTTTTCTGGCCCCTGCTGTGAGCAGTGATTTGAATAGAATTAACATTTGAGAGCTGATTAAAAACTATTCTTGGGGGGCCACATCAGTTGATAGAAGAGAGGGCTCGGGTCCAGGGATTTGGAGTCCATTTTCTCAGCTATTTCTTTCCCCGCTTTTTTTGTGTGTGTGCTATTTATCAGTTTATTATGAAAGATACAGCTCGAAAACAAATGGAAATTACTGCAAAGAACAAAAATCAAAAGGTATATGTGGGGGTGTTGGGTGGAGCTTTGATTCCATCTCCAGATGCTATTGGGGGATTTAAATCCCTAGAGCTTCTAGCCTGCAAGATGACCTTTACAACCAGCAAGTGCTCAGTCAAAGGGGTGGGGGGTTGAAAGATGGAGAGAAGCAGAAATCATCATTGGAGCAAAATCTATGTGCCAAGAAGAATGAGAGATTATCATTGAAGGAGTGAATGGAGGAGACACCTCATTGGATGGAAATGAAATTGAAAAAGACATCCCAATTTCTGGACAACTGAGAGGGTTCCTAATGGCACAAGCCAATATATCCTGTACTGTGGGCTGACTCTATACACCTCAAACTGTATTTATAATCCACTTTCCCTCTGACCCATCCCCCTCACAGGCAGAGTACAGACATCCTTTCTGCCCATGTACCATGTGTATTGTGTATGGATGTGACTCTAAGGGCTGCTGAACCCTTTCGTCTCAGGTGTGAGTTATTGACTATCTTCTGGCACAAAGGGTCTCAAAGGAGAAATGATCTTCTTTCTACTGGTGAGTGCTTTCTGTTTCCTAAGAGAATTTTGCCTATCTTCAACGCACAAAGATGTTTTTCTGTCTTTTCTTCTAATGTATTTGTACTTTTAGCTTTTATAATTAGGTTTGTGATACATCTCAAATTGATTCTCATTTATGGTGTGAGGTGACAGTAAAGGTTCTTTTCTTTTCCCATGTGATTATCTAGTTTTCCAAGACCATTTGTTGAGAGAATTACCATCTTAATGCATTGAAACTTCCATTCTGTAAGCATGGTACATCTCTCCATTTTAAAATATATGTTCCTTTGTGATCTTTTGTAGGTTTTCAGTGAACATCTTTTGCTATTAAGCAATTTCTTATTGGTATCACTGAAAATGGCATTACTATTTGAAGTTTACTTTTTAATTGTTTATGACTAGTATAAAAAACTTCAGTTTTGAAATATTCATGTTGTATCCTCTAATCTCACTAAATTTACTTATTATTTCTAGTTGTTGCTCTTTGATTCCTTAGGGTTTTCTGTATAAACAGCCATATAATCTGCAAATAGTAATACTGTTACATCTTCCTTTTTAATATTTAAAACTTTTGTTTCATTTGTGTTGCCTTATTATGCTTATTATCTCCAATAAAATGTTTAATAAAAGTAGCGAGACATAAAAACACAAGTATAGTCTAGTGAGGGGGAGGAGACAGGCAGAAGGGAAAGGGAGAGGAGGGAGGGTGACTGGCAGGTTCTCACCTACGGTGCACAACGTGGGGTGTTCAGCACCCCCACCCCCTGGCAAAGGGCTCAACTACACCTTGAACTTTACCTTAAAAAATGAAAACAATGTAACTGAAATATTTGTACCCTCATATTAATCTGAAATTTTTTTAAAAAGTAGTGAGAAAACATCATGGCTTGTTCCATATTATAGAAGAAAAATACTCAATATCTGCTATTATTAAATTGGATGTTATTTGTATATTTGTCATTGCTAACTCCCATCAAATTGGGCAAGTTCTCTTCTATTACTAGTTTGTTGAGATTGTTTATCTTGAATGAGTACTAGACATTGTCAAATGTTTTCTTTGCACTTATGTAAGTGGTCTAATGATTATTCTTCATTATTCGGATAATATGATGAAGTATATTGATTTCTAGATGCTAAACCATTGTTTTCCCTGAGGTAATCTCACCTCATCATGTTGTATTATCATTATACACACATAATTAGATATATACACATGCACACAAGTGCATAAATGTATATGTGCATATTTGGATTTGATTTCTTAATATGTAGTGAAGGATTTTTTTAAATCTAAGGCCATAAGGATGTCGTTCTGTAACATACATAATTTTGTCAGATTTTGGCATTAGAATTTTGCTGGCTTCATACAGTACACTGTGAAGCATTTCTTTCTTTTCTATTTTTTGAAAAAGTTTATGTAAGGTTGGTATTCTTTTTTTCTGAAATGTTTGATAGAATTCATCAAGAAAGAAATCTGGGTCTCTATTTCTGTTGAGATGAGTGTTTTGATAAATAATTCAATTTCTTTCATATGAGGTTCTTTACATTTCTTACTTCATCTTGAATCAGTTTGGCAAGTTTTGTTTTTTAAGTAATTTAATTTCATCTAAATGATAGAATTTATTTGTAAGTACATTGGCATATACTTATTTGTGAGGACCTATCATAATTTAAATGTGTTATATCTATAGAGATTTGCTCGGGCAGTTCTAGAGTAGCTCTTGCTCTAGGCCTTGGGCAGCCCTTCTCCTGGGTTGTGCCCCTCTGTGGTGCCAGCTCTACTTCCAGGAGTTTCAGTGTGGTCTCTCCACTCTGGCTGGCCAGGACTCCTATCTCCTGGGGCTGTGTGGCTGACAGAATCTCCAGTCCTCTCATACTACCTAAAAACTGCTCTCTGCCATTCCTTATGGAGGCTTTTCCCATGCATCTGCTGTTTAATATTTGACCAAAGACTTAAAGGGACGCCATGCGATATTTGGAGGTCCTATTCCACACAGTTTTCTTCTTTATAGTAGCTCACTCTGCAAACACCAACCACCTCACAGCCCTGAACATGATCTCTGCTTCCCTTCCCCAACAAGACCACTGTGCTATGTTTGGGCTCCAATCTTTGTGGAACATCCCAGAAATCACACCAAGGCAGAGTTTTGGGACCATAGTGGAATTTCCCATGTTTCCCCCTTCCCAGGGATGACAGCCCTTTATTGCCTGTTGGCTAAAGTTCAAAACCAGTTACCCTAACATTTTTCTCAAGTTTTAGAGGGGCTTATGGAAATAGACCAAGGGCAGAAAAACTGACCATTTTGACTTCAAGCCAAATTCCCAAGAAAAAGCATTTTTAAAGTTCTTGATCAATAGCATCAAACTGGCACTTCTGTAAGTAGTTTGCAGGAGTTACCTTCTGACTAGGTTCTCAATCAAATTGAGCCACATAACTCATTTTTTTAAATTAAATCATAACTGTATACATCAATGCATTTATTGCTCCCAAACACTTTTTCTTGACAATATTTCTTTTCACATTCATACTAATTTTGCTTTCTCTTCATGTTTTCTTCACTATTCTAAAATTGTTTAGATTATTTTCCTTAAGTTGTTATCCTTATGGTAAACCTTTTATGGTTTTCTAGATATGATGGTTTTCTAGATATTATTTGAAATTTGCTTCCTTAAATTTGTTTCCCTCAATTCCTGAGAAATTTGTTTTAATTTATCCAATGACAATTTCCAAAAGAGAATATAATGTTCTCATGTTTTTCATAAAATAGTCTATAATTTGCTGTCAATACATACATTCTCTAAAATACGTTTTTATGTCTCTCTGTGTATTTTACTCTTTTCTCTTTTCCCACAGACTGAAAGTCTATGTAGTGTAATTGAAAGTTCTTCAATGCCTTTTACATCTCAGTCAATGGAAGCTGCTCTGCAAGCATTTGTGGAATTAAAATGAATCAGCTGTCATGCCAACACCTCAAGGAGATTGGAGTTTGCAGTGATGGAATTTGGCACTAAAAGAGATCATACATTTATAGGCAGGTATTAAGTCTTTAAGGAAAACGTGTGAAGTTTTACTGCCCTTTGTTATAACAAGATGGCAGAAAAGAATGAGAGAAAAACAGTAAAAATTAATTTGCATCAAGTTGACTACAGATAGCAAGAAGCCCAGATAAATGGTTTAAAGCATTTCTGAGAAGTTCTAGATGAAAGGGGTTGTTGATGGGTGATGATAGTTTTGGGGCAACAATGGCTAGCAACTATTCTGTGCTGCTTTAAAGATGTGAGTAAGAGTGGGTGAGACAGCACACTGGGTTCCCAGGAAAGTGGTAATGGGGTGTAGAGGCCTGATTCATGTGATGGAAGTAACAGACACCTGCTCAAGTTAAGAGACCACCTGTTTCTCTACATGTACTGATTCTCTGAAGTCTGGGATGGAGGTGGTGCCAGATTAGGTAGAGAAATTGGAATCTCTATACATGCTAGGCTGGAGATAATCTAGATCACTGAATAATGCCATAAGGAGATATTAGGGCATAGGAGGAACCCTTATATGCTTTTATGTGACTTGATTGCTTCATTTAGAAGCAACAGCCTGGATATACCTACAGAAACATGGAGCATTTCATTGACTTTGATCCGAGTAGAAAATTCTAACACAGAATAAAATCCATAACAAAGGAACACTTATGTGATTTGAAGTACATACATACGTGGCTAGAGTGTTCCATGGGAAAGTTCACAGAGATATCATGACATGTGTGTTCTTTTTTCATGTATTTTAAACACAAGCTTAGAAAAGCCAGGCTAAATTGTACCACTATACAATATGTCCATGTGATATAAAAAATACTTTTAACCCTTATAGCTATTGAAAAAAAAAAAAAAAAAAAAAAAAACCACTCCCAAGTCTCTTAAGTTTTAAGTCTTCCATATATGGACCCGGGAAGAAATATACAACACACTGTGAAAAAATATATTTAAAAGATGTAAATTATTCTGTTAAATAAATACACTTACTGATGTACCTCAACTTGTGTATCTTCTTATGTAAGCTTATATATGTTTAAGTGTTCTTAAGATTTAAACAATAAATATAAGAAGTATGAACAATAACAAAAAAAGAAAGACCCAGGCTGATATTTATGAGTGTAGTGGAATAATTACTGAATTTGTAATCTTTAGTGATCATCTTATTCTCTTTATGAGGACTACCGACAAAGATACCATGTGCATGGAAAAGCTTGAAGCAGCCAAAATAGAAGAAAAATGAGAGCTGAAGACACGGCCCTTCCAGAGCCTGGCCCAAGATGGGCTGTAACAGAATTGCCTGCCCATCATTTCTTGACTTCTGTTAAACACCTTTTAGCCTTGTGTTAAATTCCACAGTGGCTTAAGCTAGGTTCAGTTCATTTCTGTTACTTCCTTCCAAACGAATATATCACCTGCTTCCTGAGTTGGGTCCATGCTGAGTTTGTGCACTAAGAGGAACTGACGTTTCAGCGCTGTGGATTCACTGCTGGCACAGAAATACAGTGCTGAGTCTCCTGGTTGAGGGGATGGGATTTCCAGGCTGCAGGGTGAGTTGGAGGGGCATTCAGCTGAGAATCGCTCCTTGTACATCTCCGTTTGATCAAAAACTTGTTCGTACTGAAAGGAAATCAAAAACTTAAGCTCCTTATTCTGGCTTAGTTGATACCAGTAAACAAAATTGTGTCCTTTCTGAGGGATGCAATCCATCTTTGCTTTCTGTCCTTTCCCCTTGACTAGATGTCCTGGAGTCTGGGTAACTTTGGCTTCAAAAGAACCTATGAGAGAAGGAAACAGAAGCTATGGACAAAGTCCAGGATGGACCTTGACAAGGGAAAAGGTTGGGATCTGGGGTTGGTAAGCCCAGGACAGGGAGTTTTCTTTTGTACTCAGGACTTACCTGCTGCCAAGAGGCAAAAGGCTGCACAGCAGACAAGCCTGGTGCCCATGGTCTCCCTGAAGTAGTAAAAGGGTGAGGCTTTTAATCCTCCTTCCGCAATCCTCCTGTGACGTGGTCCCTTTGCAGACTCATAATCATCATGTTACTGCTTCATGTTATTAAGCAAAAATACTTCATGGTTTTAGAAGACATATTTTTATGCTGATTCAGTAAATATAACATTTATATTGCATTCATTTAAAACT
Organism: Loris lydekkerianus; assembly: GCA_963574355.1. Taxonomy (NCBI): domain Eukaryota; kingdom Metazoa; phylum Chordata; class Mammalia; order Primates; family Lorisidae; genus Loris; species Loris lydekkerianus. Next base: position 30,485 of record CAUYPK010014579.1, read on the forward strand.
AGTTTACATCTATATCTACTAACACAAACAATACGTATATTTTAGAAAGTTAGAAAATAAACAAAATAAAATAGCAACACCATTCTACTGCTGTTCTACTGCCAGACAATGATTATCATTCTCAATACCTTAGTAATAGTCTTTCCAGATGTTTCTCTCTCTGTGTGTACATAAATGTGCACATATACACAGAGACACAATCTTTTTGATTAAAACATATTCTTTAAATTCTGTTTTAGATCTTTTCTTTTTAGTTAAAAATTGTCATCCTTTTCTGTCAATGCATTTTCATCTAATCCATGATTCAGTTTTTGTTTGAGGTTTCATGCTTATCTCAAACATGCTCTTTATGTTAATTTGAGTGTCAGTTTCTAACTCACAATTGGGCATTGTTCCTGGCTATTAATTATCTAATTATCTTTTAGTATAATACAGGTTTCTTTTGTTGCAAAAGACTAGCCACTGCTTTGCAAAATATTTCATCTTTTACTTATTTCTGGCCTATTTAACTTGTTCCTTTGCTAGTGTGTAATTTAGGTTACCTCTCTTTTTCTTCCCTGTTTTTTCTCTCTCTATTAATTTTAAATAGTGCACTTCATTTTACATGACCTTTTGAGCTTACTATGTCCTCCATCCCTCCATCCCAGATAAGTAATGCTAACAATTTAAGGTGTATCTTTCCATTGTTCAATGAGGTTGTTTCCTCCACATTACAAAATTGACTGTGAATATATAGACAAGAATTTGATCACATACTAAAAAAATGAATAGTTGAACAAACAACTGGAAAATATGTATTTCCAGAATCTTTGAAATATCTTGTGCCATTTTCCAGCTCTGCTGAGGGGTTTGTTTTTATCTTTCTTTGCTTCTCTTTTGTACTTCAATACATAGAATACTAAATGTAAAATACAGGTTAGTTTTACATGCTTTTAAACTTTACATAAATGAGACAGTGCTCCATTTGTCTTCTGCAATGCAATTTTCATTCAAATTTGTGAAATTTAGTCATGTTGATGTTTTCAGCTTTAGTTTATTCATTATCACTGCTGTACAATTTCTTTAGAGTAAGAAACCATTATTTATTTATCCATTCTTCTATTAGTGTACATTTGGATTTTTTTCCCATTACAGATAGTGTTATGCTAAATATTCTCATTTTAATTTTCACATGTAAGAGTTCCTCTAGAAGAGCATTTCCCAAGAGTGGAATTGCTGCAAAGTGGATACATGCACCTTGAACTTTACAAGACAATGCCACATTGTTTTCCAAAGTAAATCCATCAGTACACTGGGAAATAGATCTTGGCTGCTATTGATTTTGGCTACATATTGAGATAAGTGCGCAAACACATCCATTTATCTAGACACAGATACTCAGCTTGTCATCACCATTATTTGAAAATCTATTCTTTGATTTCTGCAGTACCACTTCCTGTGCATGTATGAATATATTTTTCTATGGGTCTGTTTACATATCACTGCCCCTTTACTACAATACCTCTATTATTGTGGTTTTATAATAATTCTTGACATTTGTTAGATTGAGGCTCCCAAATAGAGCCTCTACATCAAGAGTGCCTTAGCTACACTTGACCTTTTGAAGCTTCATGTAAATTTTACATTTAGTTTATCAAGTGCTGCCTAAGATCAACTGGAATTTGATGGATTACATTAAATGCATGATGTGATTTGGGAAAACTGACTTTAAAAACATCAACTCTATCCAACCTCTAAAGAAAGGAAATACTTTCATTCAAGCCTTCATTTTTGACTATCAACAAGGCTTTATAATTGTTTTTCACTTCTTTTATTCATTTTGTTCCTAACCAAGTCTATATTTCTATATTGTGTCTTCAGTTGATTTAATTTCTAAATCTGTTGCTGCTATATAGGCATATAAGTCTGAAATGTCTGAGTTGTGTACATCTCAATCCCATGAAATACACCTGCTTGGGAAAGGTATTGACGTGGCCAATCACTCCCCTTTTCCCACACCTTTCATCTCATCAGTATCCCTAGTTGATCCTCTGGCGTCAGCTACTGGGAGGCCATGTCATGCAACTTCATTCCCAGAGGTTATTCATTTCCTGTTTTGGTGATTTCTTGGGATCTTAGCTGTGTTTCATGTCTTTCTAAAGATTCCTGAAGACACTTCTATGAAAAAGGTCCTATTCACTTGACTAAACTGCCGTATAATATATGACCTTCTTCTACCGATTGCCCAAGAAGAATCTGAGGCTTGAGTTACCCTCAATTTTCTCAGATATATCAAACATAAACAAAAATTCTTTCTCTCTTTCTCACCCTTTTGCTGTTTTTACATCCCATACCTTTATCACTCCCTGCTCTCAGCCATTTTTAATGTCCAGAGTACTATACAATCTTTATTTGCAAGCATTTTATCTCTGTTACCTAAATCTACATTTTGGGTGAATTTTTTGTCCTTAAAGCTGAATTATTTATACACTAAAATATGCAGAATTTAAACCTATAGTCCAGCTTTAATACATCTCCATTTTACATTTTGTATATTTACTTGCCTACTTTTAATTTTCATCTGATTGTCCCATCGACAATTAAAACCCTGCTCTCCCAAATGGGACTTTCTGCTGCTAACAAGATCCCATATTGTTTGAAGTTGGGGCCTTATAAGGGAACAATGTCATATGAAGGCAATTGAAAAATTGTATGGATTATCTGTCTGCTGATGACAATCAAGTACTTCTCTCAATCTTTAGCTCTTTCTTTTGAACAACAGCCTACACATGTGTTCAGAAAGCTGGAAACTCAACTTGTCCAAAAACTTTATTCTGTCAATTTTCACAGATTGATACCTTTGGTTTTAATTCGGAACTTTGGATCACATTGCTTCTCTTTGTTAATTTTTCCTTAAGGGGTCACTCTCTTTAATACATCTTTGCAGAAGTTGGTCTCTTCGTCTGGAGTCCTCTACTCAACACCCAGGTCTGCCTGGTGAAGCTTAACTGTGATCTTCTCTTAGCTTTCTCTGATTCAACCAGAAATGGGCATGTCCTCCCCTGAGCTCCCAGAGAGCTTTTGATTATAGTATTATTTAATATTATACAAGGATTCCATTCTATTATCACTTTCTTACTAGACTGTTAGTTCCTTGGAGAAAAGATCTACCTTTCTAATCAATTTTGCATCGTTGGGTGTTTAGAAAAGTAATAAGACATAATAAAGGCTCAAGAAAAAAATGAAAAAATTAAACTAGAGAATGTGGTGGGGGCTACAGAGCTGGGGCTACAGTGCCCATGGGTGGTGGCTGTGGTCCACTGTGCTGCACACAGTCCACTGTGGTGCACTGCCAGACCAGGGACAAAGCCGTTTGGTTGGTGCACGTGAACTTCACAGTGAGAGGAAACAGCCCTTTCTCCTCTTGAGAGACACTGTAGACTTCAGTTCTTTCTCCTTTCCAAGCATACTTTTCACCTTCTGGGTAATATAGATGAGTCTCAGACCTTGCCCTGGGTCCTGCTGGTATCAACACACGGCACTGTATCTCAAATTATTTTTATACTCCAGGGTGACATCCTAGATGGCCCCAGTGAGCAGGAATGGCATCTGGTAGATTTTAGCATCCGTGTGTTGTGTAGGGTAAAGAGACAAAGATTAGGGGTCATGCCCAGGGGAGGTCCTGGGTCAGGGGCCTGGCAAACCCAGGATAGGAATTTACCAAGCAGGTGTGTGTCAGACTGACCTGTTCCCAGGAGACAAAGGAGGACCCAGTTGCCCATGACAGAGACAAGATCTCTCTGAAGCTCCAGATGTAGGTTCTGAGAGAGGCCAAGGGAAGGGGCTGAAGTCTAGCTCCTCCCCTGGGTTCAACATGTAGAATTTGCCATTTCTACAAGATGAGTGACTGTTGCAGCTGATTTTGCAGATGATGAGATTATGACTCTGAGAGATCCAGTCATATGCACCTTCTCTTCTACCTAGAGAAGCTCTTTGTATCTTTTCTAGATGGACAAGTGCCCACACAGTGAGAAGAAACAATTGTTCACTTGCTGGATAGAGTCACACTCAGAATGCCTTGTGGCTATGGACTAGCTGTGGCAAAAGCTAGGAAAATAAACACCTGCAATGTTCAGCGTTCAGTGGAGATTTATTGACTGCTCAGTTTCCCACCCATATCATTAATATGGGGAAAACACAAATATAAGAAGGTGGTCAAATGTTTCGTTGTTGAAAATGAAAGAGCCAATTTTCTCCATCCTGTGCATTTACTATAAATAATTACCAGAAGAGTTGGGATTGAGGCTACTCCTATAATTTTAGCAATAGCAGCACATCCTAAGCGCCCTCCCTATTGACAGTGGATTACTGCAGGGATTTGGGAGATTGTGTGGGTTGAGTCCTGGCTCTGCCATTTAGCAGCTATGTAATCTTGGGGAAATTTCTTAGCAACTCTTTGATTTTAGTTTCTCATCTATAAAATAGAGATAATTGGTACCTGTCTCAGTACTTGTAAATATTACACCAATAAAGCATTTGGAAAAGTTCTTAGTACATACCAAACATTATGTTCATGCTGGCTATTATTTTATGGGCCTGGTATTTTGACCCACAAGGAGTTAGGAAGTTAACACTACATCAAGGGAAATCAGACAGGTACTGACATAAGATTGTTCTAGCTGACTATTCATTTCTCAGCAGTGAGTTGAAATTTGTATGAGTGTAAATTCACTGTATAACTTAGGTTCTTCTCAAAGATCTTAGGTGAAAATGGGATCACATATTAAATGTTTCTTAATGAATGCTGTCATTTTGGTAAATAAATGTGGTTAGCATTGTTTTATAACTGAGGTAATCTGTAACAGGAAATACTTTCATGAAAGTATAAAAATTTGGTTGCATTTTGGTGGCTTAAAAGCTGATCCCTCCTGGAAGAAAAGCAGAACATGGCATAGGTTTGAAGTTAAAGAGAGATAGTGAAGAAACAAAGTAATAATGCAGATCAGGAAACATTTAGATGGGCAGCAGGGTGGGTGAGACTCTGAAAAGAATGCTTGCTACACAGCTGCTTCTAATGCGTGGGTCTAGGCTGCAGACTCTCAAACACACCTGCAAAGTTGAGGATCTTATTCTTCATACAAGAGTTCTTCACCTTGTTTGTTCCATGGATGCCTTTGTCAGTCCAGTAAATCCTAAGAACTCCTTCTCAGATCCTTATTTTAAATGCATAAATTAGAATACATAGTATTACAAAGAAAACCAATTACTTTGAAACATAGATGTCAATTTGTAAAATTTATATAGTAGTATTATTATTTATGTATCTCTTTAAATTTCATTAAATAAAGCACTATTCTGAAAATACCATGACTTTAAAGGGGTGTGACAGGAAATCATATTTAATGCATGTAATGTGATACGAAAATATCTGACATTCATATCAACCATAATCTATGCAACATACACAAATAACTGTGATTTCTATTACCGACGTTGTCATCAATATTACTAAAATTGTTGTGGTTTATTCACTATATCATAGAAGGAAATGTTATAATACAGTTAGAGATTAATGAAATAAAGATAAATTTTTTTTATTTAAATTCATAGATTCCCTGGGTTTTATCTATGCACTTCTGGGAGGTCCATGGCTCCCAAGATAAAAACTTTTGCCTTACCGCTACAATGCTTTATGGTGGAACTCATGGAGAGAATGTGTTAGGAAGGTCATGTATCCCAAAATACTTTTCCACATGTACAACTTGTGGATTTCTCAAAGGTGTCAAAGGAAAACAAATTGAACTACTTCTATAACACCCTGTGTTACAGATTTACAGACCTGATGAATGTGGCCCATGGGAGAAGCAAGAATAGAACTCAGGAACTTAACTAGCCCAGCTGCAACACCCAGGTTCTTCATGTGCTTAACTGTAAAATATTCCCGTTAATTATTTTTTAACTCACAAGTTTATTCTCATAAGCCAAGTATACCTCTTCTTCAAGTGCACCTCACATAAGTCTCACACTCTTCCAATATGTTTGAATGAGCACAGTTATTTGCATATGTTGCACATTTATGCAATGAAGAAAAAGTTATGCAAAATTTGTTTATACTCAGCTTGGTTCACATGGTAAATGAGGCTGATGTTGTAAGCTCATATATGGCAGCTCCAAACCATATGTGATTAACCAGAGAAGGTGTTATTATGTAATATACTGACAGAGAGGTATCAATTGAGAAATATAAAGACCAAATTGAATTGGGCTGATGTGAAATTTGCAAGAAAATATTTCAATACATTAATTCCTTATGAGCATTAAAAAGTGCATTTGTGATTATTTTATTGAAATTGATTTAGGAAAAACAAGAAACTTTTAGCACAATGTGTGTAAGACCTGTCTAGTAGAAACTACAAAACAAGTCTGAGAGAAATTAACAAAGACCTCAATAAAGAGACCTGGGAGAATGTCTTGAGAAAATGGAAATGTTTTGTCTCTTGATTGTCACGGTGGTTACATGGATATAAAAACTTGTAAAAATTTGTTGAAATGTACAATTAAAATAGGGTGCATTTTGTTGCATCAATTGCTATGTTTATTGCATACATATTGCATAAATAGCTTATTCCTCAATAAAGTTGTTTTTAGAAAACATCTTTCTTGCATCATTCTACTATTCCAGAGGACTAGAGTTGCTGACAGTTTCCTCTAAGTTTCTATGGCAGTAACAGCTGTGAGAAGTCAAAAAACCCAAAAGAGTCTCCAGATCCTGCTCAACAAAATATGTGCAGGGCCAGGTGATCAGGATCCCACAGAAAGACAAAGTTGACTTGCTCATCATTCTCATTTCTGAATGCTTTACCAGGTGAAAAGCACAGGATCACATTTTTTTTTTATAAAGATTGTTAGAAATCCATAAATCTTGTAAGAAAAAACAAAAAGAGAGGAAAAATCTGGTATATCTGGCCTACTGTCCTGCACGCTGCCTTCCTTTGCCCGCCCTGGGTTTTCAGCCTCATCAGCTACTTTAACTGCCCTATTTGTGTTCACCTACAGCTGTCATCTACCGATTTTTTTTTCTACTGGTTTATTCTCTTTCAAGTTGACTTTCTGTTAGTTTCAATCAACCTAATATGCCACGTATTTCCTAAGCTGGGTCCAAAATGAGTTTGTGTTCTAAGAAAAGCTGACTTTCAGCACTGTGGATTGGCTGCTGGCACAGAAATACAGTGCTGAGTCCCCCAACTCAGTGGAATTAATCTCCAAGCTACAGGGAGAGTTTTGGGGGCACAGGGCTGAAAATCGCTTATTGAGTATTTCTGTTTTATCTATAATGTCTTCATTCTGTAAGTAAACAATAAACTTCAACTCTTCTTCCAGCTTCTTACGATACCAATAAACATAACTGTGTCCTTTCCTGGGGACGCAATCCATCTTTGTTTTCTGCTCCTTTCCTTTGACCAGATATCTAGGATGCTGGGTAACTTCAGTGTCCACAGCACCTGTGGAGGAAGGAGACAGAAGCTGTAGAAAAAGCCACAGAAGAAAATCCCTCAAACTGGAATTCAACAAGAACTTACCTGCTCCCCACAAAAAAAGGGCCAAACAGCAGAGAAGTTTGAGGCACATGGTTAGCTCAGAGGGAAAGAGTGGCTGGTGGCCTTTTCTGTAAGACCCATCCCACATCGACAACCTCCTTGTGACATGATCACTTCCCTTAGCCTTCATAGGTGTCGTGCGCGTGAGGCAAGAACATTTCATAGGGTGTGAGAGGGCAGGCTTTGTTGTACCTAGTGAAAACAATGGAATGTGTTTCGGCCCACTTTTATTTTCTTCTTTTGTGACTCACTCTTTGCCTACGTTTTAAATAAAATCACTTGCGTGTTATTTATTTATTTGCTTTTCTAAACTTGTCACTTTGCCTCTCTCTCTCCTCCCTTCCATCTCAGGCAATGAATCATCCAACTCAGTGTTTACCAATTATAGCTTTTGCCATGCTTATAAACACACACAACAGCACTTCACATTCAAGATTAAATGGTGAGCTTCACAGAACAGTGTTTATGACAAATACTCAATGCATGTAGAGAACAATAAAATGAATATAACCTTGCCTGAACCAATTAGCTTAAGAAGTAGATCATTGTTGAGCATTTTTCAGCCTAGTTCACAGATTCCTGTGTTCTTTCTCCATACTGTCCAGGCAGTATGGAGAAAACTGTTTCTTGAAGGTCAGATTTATCATTCACTTGCTTCTCATGATAGCTCTTAGCACTTCTTTAAGAATTTGTCAATTATATATTATTTAATGTATGTCTATGAAATTTATCAATAGGGAATCATTCTGTTTTTTGCATTGTTATTTTCTATGTTATTTTGCATTGTTGTGTTTCAATGTTATGTCCGTGGTATGTTAATATGTGTTAACACATATAATCCAGAAAATTCAGTTTTACTAATATTTAGTGTTATATTTATTGGCCAGAACTTGAATTAATGCCCACTATTTTTTTTTTTTTCTGCTGTAAACAGTATTGCATTCTTATACATGTCTCTATATGCCTAAGTGCAAGACTTTTTCTGTACCTGGAAACCTAAAGACCGAGTCTTATGGTTAATTTTTCATTCCTATGTAACATGACAAAATGCTTTCCAAGGTGAGTAAGCCCAATTCTTAATCAATGCAAAGATCCAACCAATAGTCCATGAGTGTTTTCAAATGCTACACATCTATGATTACCTTTGGTATTTAATATCCTTTTAATTTTGACATCCTATTAGGTTAAAATTGTATCGTATGATAAAATACAGTTTTAGTTTGCATTTTTCCTGGTTGCAAAGAGGTTAAACTATTTTTTATTTATATGTTGCCAGTATTTTCTATGAATTGCCCTTTGCCCACATTTATTTTTGGTTGATTAGTTACTATTTATTTGTAACAGTTCTTTATTAGTTTGGATACCAAACCTTTACCAGATACATGTGTTGCTAATGTGTTTCTAATTTGTGGCTTGTGTTTTCACTTTCTCTGATGTGTTTCTTGTTTGTTGTTGTTGGATTTATCAATTTCTTCCTTTATTTTGGAATAAATTGTCTTATTCCTTATAAAAAATTCTCCCATAAACCAAGTTTATGAACTCTTCTACTGTTTACCAAAACTCTTGAATCCAGATATTTGAATTTTGCATTTAAACATTTAATTGACTTGTGATTTATTTTGGCTTATGCTGTGAGAAAAGATTTAAATTCATCTTTTGTTGAATAGACAACCAGTTGCCCCGGAATAACTTATTGTATATCATCCTTCCATGTATCTGCAATGACAGCCCGGTTATACATTAAATTCTTAATATGCATGGGCCTATTTTGCATCTTATTATTTTTCATTTGCCTATTTATTTATACCTATTTCATTATCTTAAATTAGGAAGTCATTTTATAATTAATAGAGCAAGTCACTTCATTTTGTAATTCTTCAGTATTTTCTTCCTATTGTTGTCTTTCTTTTCCACTTAATTTTAGATTATTTTATCAAATTTTATAAAGAAAATATCTTTTACATTTCAATTAGTATTGCATTGAATATACAGATGATACTACAGCAACGGAAGTACTCTTACTATTGGGTTCACTGACTCTTGATCATTGTACATATCACCACTTACCTCTAAAAGTTTAATAATTTCATGCGGTGTGGTTCCACTTATCTTCTGATAGATTTGTTCTTAGGTATTTTATTTTTTATGTTACTATTCGTAAATGGTCTATCTTTTTAAGAAATATATATTTCTGCTGTTTCTTGCTAGCATGTGGAAATAAATCTTTTTATATTTATGCTGAATTCAGTAAACATACTACTTTTTTTTTTTTAATAACGCAATGCTTCTTTAGATTCTTTTGGATCTTTGTGAATAAATTTATCATTTGCCAATTACTTATTTTTCCTTCTTTTTCTCCTCACAGTTTTCTCCCTTGTTCCATTGGCTTGAAATTCATTACAATGTTGAACGGAAATCCAGCTGTCATTCATTTATTTACCATTTATGTGTGAATGGCCCAACTACAGTATTCAGACATGCTTTAAATACTATGTATGAGGATTACGAACTGTAACATTAGATTCTGTTTCCAGGACCAGTTGGCCTCCCAAGATGTCTGCAAAGTATTCCTTCAATCAGTATCTAAGTGGCTCACCTGAATTATCTGAGCATCTAATTACAACTCTCAGCAGGTGACGATCTGCACCTTATGCAACTCAAGTTATTTTACAGAAAGACCCACATCGCCCCCTAGCGGTCAAAGGTGTAAATTCGTTTGGAGCCCGGATCTCGCCGCCTTTGCCTCCAGGAGGTGAGTGGGGAGTTTCCAGCTTCGCGGTGGAACAGCCGCTGGGCATCTAAGTACCAGAGCAGAGTAAAGGAACAAGCGCCGCTTGGTGTGTCAACCTGCCGCATGCGCCACCGAGCTGTGGCTAGTAATTAGTAGTTCCACAATTGATCTTTAATACTGATGGTGGTTTGTCGGTGTAATTTGATTTCTCAACTTTTTCTAGATGCTGTTCAAGGTGAGCGCGCTTCTTTAATCTCTATCAGAAGGCCTATGCTCTTTTCTTTCTTCTTTTTTGTAAGGAAATATTTAAAAAAAATTTTTTTAATTAAATCATAACTGTGTACATTAATGCATTTATGCTAATTTGATACACAATGTGGAATGCTTACATCCAACTTGTTAACATAACTATCACCTCACTTATTTGTTGTGATAAGATATTTATACTCTTAATAGTTTTAAAATGTACCGTTGCATTATGCACAATTGATGAGGTCCCACCAAACACCCTCCCTCTTCCCAGCCTTCCCCCGCCCCTCCCCCTCCTCTGTATATTTTATCATCAAGCTATTATACATACTTTCCAGTTATGCTAAATGTACTAAATGTTTGCCCCTCATCCAGACCCATGTTCTGAGTCCATAACTTTCACATCCAACCTCTTTCTGCGCATTTCCAGTAGGATTTCCGTCTCAAAGTCACCCCCCAATCTCAAATAAATCATGCTCTTGTTCCCATGTGGTCCTCATCCAATCTGGCTTCAGTGGTTGCCTTTAACTCCCTATCTGTGGCTGCTCATAGCTAATCAACTGCCAAGTCCCTTGGTTTACTTCCTAAACCTCTTGTAAATCCCTCATTTCCTGTATTTTTGAGCCCATCATCCTTATTATCGTCCTTACATTACCACTTGCCAGCGTTGCTGCACGGGCTAAGTTTTTTCTATGCCCCACCTCTCTCCACGCTGCACCAGGGTCACAAAATATGCCACTCCAATATATGTCACTTTAGCATAAGGATAACTTCCAGCTAAACACGTTAAAAAAAAAAAAACCTGCAGGAGTGCAAGAAAGGTGCCCTGACCCTCCTCCCCTTTTTGCTTCCTGAAAGGCAGGAGATAAAAACCCTCACATGGAAGATGGCCTTTCTGGACCAGAAGGAAAGTAACATACTTTTCATCCAAGATAAGATGGAGGAGGAGGAAAGTCTGCATGAACAAACCTTGTTAAATTAGCCTCAGTTTCCGGGCCACTTCTCTACCCAGTTAATGTCCTTAGACAAGCCCGCTTACCTTGTCAAATTTTTATATTTTAGTGTTCTTTGTCTAAATTACTAAATAAGTGTTCAAATCCACCTGCATCTTTGGGTCTTTATTTCCATATGAGGGCCCCCATATCATATAAAACGTATTTAAAAATTCATAGGCTTTTATCATGATAATCTACTCAAGTCTTAAGTCTAGCAGAAAAACTGTAAGAGGATAGAGATAGAATTGTAGCTCCTTTATATGATTTATTATTTCTTCACATAGTAGTTAGGGTGACTAAATGTGTGTCACATACACTACTGTGATTACTACAGAACTGAAATGCTTAAAATCTCAATGGCTCCTATTAAACTTTATGTAAAACTCCATATCCTTTGTCTTAATTTGTAAGGTCATGGATGGTCTGATGTCTTCCTACCACTCTTCAAGCTCACCTTATACTCAGCCAGCTTTCTCACTCTGCTCTTTCCATATTTCTAATTTCTTTCTATTTATTAAAGACACCAGTTCCTTTCCCTGTTGAAAAATATTGCACTGATTTTTTCATCTTTCTTAAATTCCCTTGAGTTCATTATCCCCATCTCACTTAACTCCAGCTCACCTTGCTGTAAAGGATTTGGAAGTAATACTTAAAATCCCCCTGTAACTTTTCTTGAAAGGTGAATAATCATTAAATATATGATATCAGGGGCTTCAAATCTCAAGGGAGTATTTGATCAAGAATCACCTGCAGTAAATTTGTGATAGTCCATTTTTGTCATATTTTTAAAAATAATCTTAATTGATTTTTGAAAATGATACTGGAGAGTAGAATTATAGATCAAAGACAATCAAATATATAGTGATATTTTAAATTGACTATAAGTCAGTCAAAAGTAGTCACACTGCTTACCATATTCCAAAATGAAAGTATGAAGTCATGAAGTAGCTAATCAAATGATCACCTTCAGACACTTGAGATCTCGTGACATTCTATAGAAACTAGGTTGAGACTCTGTAATCCAGTTCCAGAAATTATTATTTTTTGGATATTGAATTATGATGCCAGTTGACCTCAAACTTGCAAATCTTTGTGTAAGGTGGGTATTGAGCAAGATGTGAATTCCCAGAATGGGAGTATCTCAAGATATGAAAGATTTAAAGGAGCCTCCCTTGAGAGTATGTGTGTGTGTACATGTGTTGGGGAGGGGGAGTCAGACTCCATCTCTTTCCTTACCCATCACTACCTCTTAGTAGTGAAATTGCTTTCAAAATACAACATGACCCAGAAAGTAAAATAGAAAGAAAATATTATACTTAAAAGAAATTGTTCATCAATTCAAAAATTTACAGGAAATGTTGTAGGATCTTATTTTATTTGATGGTCCTTGTCCAAGGACAACAGACCACAAATTTGGGCTGAATTATATTCGATGCCATTCAAAGCTATTGCCCCGTTTTCCTACAGTAATGCCTGTGGATGGCAGCATACCAGCTGGCTGGATGGGGAAAGGCAAATCTGAATATCACACCTGTTCATGCTAACTGATATTTAGCTTAATGTAGAGGGAAATACATAACTGCATGAGGCAGGAATGATACCATTTTTTTCTCTGTGTTTTATGCCAGAGCCTTAACTGCTTTTATCTTTTCCATAGTGTTGGTAAAGAAAGTAGTGGAATATTTTAAAAGTATTTTAACAGCTCTCTTCTCCAGACTGAAAGCACTGACAAAGTAAGAAGCTACAACTAGAATGGGTCCCTGGATTCAGTGGCAAGGACACAATGTGAAGGGACTGAACCCAGGGAGAGTATTTAATCAAGGGATATGGCCATGATGCAGATATATTGTGGCAGGATGTCTATTGCTGAACTGGCTCTCATATTATTCTGGTCAGCTCCACTTTGGTCAGGGCCAAGGTCTCATGTCCTTCATTTCCATACTTGGTGTCTAAGCCCCCTGCTTTCTATTGCAAAGGGATTTACAAGGGTCCATTGGTTGGTAGATTGTCCACTGTGAATGATTCAGTGATGGATTCCTACGTGAGGATGGTAGAAGCTGAGCCACTGCTATATCACTCCCTGGTTCTCACCAAACAATGTAATGCTCTTTGTTCTTCACTTTAAAGAATTCTATTCATATCATTTATTTGTTTAATATTTTTCTCCTTTTTGATTAATTATGTGCAGTATTTGATTAATCTTAACTTTGGTTCAAAACACATAGGCGTTGCTTGTCAATGAATTGTTATTTATTTTGTTAAAAATATAGTTAAGTATTTGTGAGACATCTTCCCCTCAGCAATATACAATGTTGCTTGACAATATTGCTTGACCTTGACAATAGTTTTAAATTTATAGCTATGTGATTTTTTCCCTCATTTCATCTTCTACCGCTCCTCAGCTTTATAAAAATCCTGAACTTGGGTCATTATCATTTCCTAACAATAAAGTGTTGGTAAGCGTTTGACAACCATTGGGCTAGAGGAAAATAAAACAAACCCTGACTTGCTATGTCTGCTGATTCTTGTGGAGTAAATACTCTCACTACAGCCTATTTCAAGCAATCAAAATAATGTCACTGAAAATTGAGTTAGGAAAGATATGAAATATTGACTATCATGACCTGGTAAAAGCCAGCTCCAGTACACTTCCCTTTTAATATAATTTTATCTTATATATTTGTAGTCCTGAAAAATTATTTTTTTATTTAGTTATTTTTAGTTTTATACAAAGTGCATCATGTTTTACATCATGTTATCAGGCTTGTTTTCACATCTGATGTTGTATTACTAAGATTCACTCATACATTGCTTGTTACTATAGTCCATTAGTTTCAACTAATGTATATGTGTAGTTACCCACTCTATGATTAGACCCTGGTTTATGCATTCACTCTCGCCAGTGCATATTTAGCTTGGTGGCATGTTTTTCTATTAGGAATGGTGCTGCTAAGAGCACTTTTGTATTTATGTCTTCTGATGTGCATATGCAAGAGTTTTTCCCAAAATAAACCTAGAGGAGGAATTGCTGGGTCATGAAATATAGAACATTTGACTACATGAGATAATACTGAACCTTTCCCACATAGTTTGCATTACTTATTTTCCTGCCTATGGATCCATAACCTCTGTCACATTTTATATTTCTAAACTTTTTATATTTTCTGAATCAAACGGATATAACATTATGTATCATTGTGTCTTGATTCACGTGATCCTAATCATCAGTGAATTGAAATATCACTGTATGTTTATTGTTCATATACATTTCTTCTATTAAATGTGTGTTGATCTTTTGCTCATTTTCCATGGGGTCTTAAAGATGTGTTGTCAGTGTGTTTTTTTGTTTGTTTGTTTGTTTGTTTCTCTAGGGAAAGGGCTTTTCTGGAGAGTCTACCCTCACTGCTCCATTCACTGTTTTCTAGCTTCAAGCAGCATCATCTTAGGTCTTTGTAGCAGCCCGTATATAGCCTATGGCTAGGAGGAGTGAGAGTTGTAAGAAATACCTGTATAGCTCAATAATGGAACACCTTGGTGAAAAGGGCACGGGGGGGGGGGGGGGAATTTAGCGCTCTTAACAAGCAAAAGCCAACTTTGGAGATGAGAGCATTATTTACTGGGCAGTATCTACACCGGTGATT
>CAUYPK010014581.1:0-42500 GCA_963574355.1 Loris lydekkerianus
TCCTCAGAAGCAGCATAACAAAATCCAAACTTGGCAAAGAGCCACAGTATACAAAATAATGATAAGAGGCAAAGAGCCGCATTCATTTTGGCCGGGAGCCGCATGCGGCTCGAGAGCCACGTGTTCGCCACCCCTGCTTTAGGCATTTTATCACCATTTGTGTGGCTTTCCCCAAACTGTATTTCCTGCAGGGCCACATTATAAAGGTCAGATGACAACTGTGACAAAATGGTTTATAAGAGAGGCCCCTGAGCATACGGAACCAGAACCTTTTGTTAATACAATGAGAAGTGAGGGTGTCTGTCCTTTGCTCTGGAGGGAGACACTCTCTATCTTTTAAGGACTTTTGCTATAGAAATACCTTTAAAAAGGTGATTTAAAAACAACTTGGCTTTAGTCTAGAACAGAATGCAGTTAGTGCCTCACATGTAAGACACGAAGAAATGTCTCCCTGCAAAGTCAGAGGAAACATAGAATCCAGGGTACATATGGCCTTGTGGGGAGATGACACAGGCTTTGGATTCTGTGTAAAGGAATAACACAGGACATGTGCTCTAGACTGTAGGGAAGGAAGAACAAGAGCAGTGAGGAGGCTATTGCAGTGTCCTGGAGGGAGATGATGACCATTCATTTAGTGGCAGAGGCAGTGGTAAGTGCTCAGATTTGCAACGTATTTTGGTGACGAAATCCACTGGATTTGCTAGTGGGTTGGATAAAGATCGAGAGAGAAAGAGAAGGTTAAATGTGACTTATATATTTTGACTTGAAAAACTAGATGAATGGTGGTTCTGATCTACTGGGATGAATAACACGAAAAACAGAAACAATAACAACAAAATGGGTTTCCGGGAAAACAATCAGTGTGCTCTTTGGGGTTTGTTGACTTTCAGATGTTTATTTGATGTCCTAGAAGAGACGGAGAGGACACACTGGATATAAGAGCCTGTAGTTTGGGGAGAGATCAAAGCTGGAGATAAAAAAATTTGGAAGTCAATAGCATATTTGTCCTTTAAGGCCCTGACACTTGAGACTTGATACCATTACGCAGGAACGGAGAATAATAGAGAGTTCATGAGGTCAGATGACCAAGCTCTGGTGTCCTGACATGTGGAGGTCAGAGAGAAGAGGATTCAATAAATGAGGGAAACACCAGGAGACATCTTGACTTTAGAGCCAGATAAATGAAAACAAAAATAATAATTATAATAGTAATATTCATAAGGATGACTATAACACTAGGCAGAGAGCTGTCTTTGTTCAGAAAATTCCTCTTAATAATTTTGCCATTTGTAAGGTTAGTCCCTTAGAGTATCAACATGAATAAAACAAAGACAAAAATATGATTGTTAATCTGCTATTCCCAAGAGTTAAGCAGAAATTTGGAGGACAGGGAAAATTTTAGTGAGGGCATTGGGAGTAAAAGGAAGACTGGATGACTAAAGAAACATGGTGGTGAAAAACTTTTAGACTTAAGTTGTTTTAATTGCTGGAAAGTAACCCCATCTATTTCCACAAGGGTTCAGTGATGTGTGCTACACAGAACTGCTTTTAGTGTTGGGTGTGCACACGTATGTGCACATGTATGCATGTTTGTGTGCATGTGTGTGCATGCTAATCAAAATCATGTTGGGTTCAGAGCTGAGCAGAGAGGAGGGCCAGAAGAAGCCACAAGTCTTCTGAGAGAGAAGTGGGATACAGATTTATGTTGGAACAGAAACTTAAAGCCAGAAGGGACACTGGAAGGGAAGTCACTGCGTGTGCAATGACATCTTGGGGTGTGGGGATTGAACTGGCATCTGGGTTAAACCTATGCAACCTGGTGGCTGCCTGATTCTCCATTGTGTTAATTGCTGTGGAAGAGGATCATTTACTACTTCACTGTCAGTATTTATACTGATTTTTTTTTTTAATTGCTTGGACCCCTTGTCCTGTCCGCTGTTGAATAACACCGTTGTGCTGCTACCCTTGCTCTGGCAATATCATTCCCTTTTAAAATAGGCCAAGTGAGCTTGATGTGTGTTTCATGCTTCTAACTAAATACAGATAATTAAATTGAAGAAGGATGCAGCCTTCTCTAAGCAAGTAGGAATATATCTTGATATGTTTTCAGCTGCCAAGCTTTCAAAGTACACCCTATGTTTTCCCCCACTGCTATATTTGTCTTGCTTTTGTAGATAGTGGTAATTAATTTCTTGTGTCATCACTTGTACAAATTAACTCCGTATTTTAAAAAAATGCCCCTTTTGTTATCCTTGAAAGGAAGTTTAGTGTTCAAGACCTCGCCAACCTTTTAGACAATGACCAGTTGATTGTACTTTTGGCAGATTCTGCTTATTTCAATATGTGAAGAGTAGACAGACACTACCGACATTTTTAAAACTATTTATATTCAAATAATAGGAAAAACGGACTTATAAATTATTTTCCAAACTTTCCAATAGGTCTTCATAAATAAATTAAACAATGTATTCTTTGGTCTCTGCCTATGTCCTTTTTTGTCTAACTAATCCCCTCTTATCTCTCCCTCCCTCCCTTCCTTCTTTTATTCCCAAATGTATCCATAACCTCCAAAGCTAAAGAAATTAGATAGAGGGAAACACTGTTGAATAAAGGGAGTTAAGAGCCCAGATCTGATCTAAGCTCAAATCTCAGCTTTACCACTTCCCATCCTTGTGACCTTCATAAGTTGTTTAACCTTTTTGCTTTGGTTTCCTAACCTTTCAAATGTGGATAATAATAGTACCTTATCACCTAGGGTGCTTGGGAAATTAAAATAGCTAACACACATATCAAGGGCCTAGAACAACAATGCCTAGCGTAATAAACACTCCATAAATGCCAGCTGTCCTTACTCTTCAAACAGACTCAGATTTAAACAAGGAACTTAAACTAGTGGGAAAAAAACAAAGTATGTTTTGCAGCGATGTCCTTTTGTGTAGAAGAAGTAGTTATTGTGGGAAGAAGGAGTAAATGAACTTGAATGATAGATAAAGAGGGAGATGAAGGTAAAGGCTTGTCCTTCTTAAACTAATTTGGAAAAGTCCATGCCAGTTAGTCTGCTTTATATATTAATTCCTCTTTCTGTGTGTCTTTGGTACTTAGATGCCATTGAAGAAGAGCATTTTATTTGATGTCTGCAGGCTTACAGTTGGCTTTGCTAGCAGCCAAAACAGAGTGACTTTCAACAATTCATTTAACTTTAATAGTCTTGATTTCTTATATTTAGAACAGGTACATAAATTTAGTAAGAATCAAATGAATTATGGAAATGTTCCATGAAAATATTACTAAGATTCACCCTATGATTCTACCGTTAGTCAATGAGGGGTGGGTGTGATTTTACAAAGTTTATTTGGCCCTTGCAGAGTGACTTACCCGCATGACTTCTACTCACTGTTTCTAGGGAAATTACTTCAATTAATCCCTGAATGGCGGCCCTCTCCCTGGGTGTAGCAGACAGCAGCCGTTCAATGGCCCGGCACAGCAGACAACAGTCTTGGTTTGTGAAAGGGAGGACAATTTTTTTTTTTTTTTTTTTTTTTTTGGTTCAAACTATAATCACAGGGGAGTGTTGGGGTGGGTAGAAATTTTCTGGAAGAGAATAATTTCCTCTCCTTTATTTAAAACAGAAAGCAAAAACAGATTAACAACTCCTACCCGTGCAGTGACAAAAGAAATTCAATTCGGTCATGGTCCTTCTCTCCTGACTGCTCATCCTTAGGGCCCAGCACTCAAAAAGCTCTGAATCACCAACAGACCAGAATATAATAGCCCTTTTGGAGCAGTTATGGGCTATCTTGTCAGAATCCTTTTGGGGACACTTTAATCCTTGTATTAATAATACAATAGCCTGAAAATGGTTCCTTGGAAATCATCTGAATTTACTAGTACAAACCCCCTATGATTTAACAATCCCAACTCAACTGGCTAAAAACTCCTTTTCTGATTTAGATAAAAATTAGTTCAGGGCACAGACAATGTATTATAACACTTGAATACCCTCTCCTTTTTTCTCTAGAACTTGCAGACAACCATAAATTCATATTAGAAACCTATTATCTACAGGATTTCTTTGGAAAAAATGTAGCTATTATAAATATTCTCTTTTGATGGCTAAAAACATCAGCCATTTTGTTTGGTGCATCAGGTGCCTCTTAGAAATGGTCAAACCACTTTACATTAAATTCTTATAGAAACCAGTTGCCCTTGGACAAGTCCTGGTTTTTCTTTGTGATGTGTTTGTGTAATTTTATTCTCTTAACTAGTTCAGGCATTCAGGCAATTTCAGTGCTAAAGGAAGATTAATGGAAGTTTAATTCAATAAACTGCACAGGGTTAAACTCAATACTTGGAGCAAAGTAATGGAAGCTATTTTAGCCAGAGTCTCAGCTTTTCTTCTTTGCTCCCAAGCTCCACGTTGGGTTCTGCTGTGACAAATTATTTTCCTCATTGTGCAGAGTTTGTACCTAGGGTGGTCTATTTGATCCATTTAGTTTTCGTTGGGGTTTGTGCTTGGCCGAACGGCTTTCTGACAAGCATGAGGAAATGTTCTTTCTGCCTACACAAAGGAAAACAAAAATAGTGAGAACAGCACTCCCTATTTCACTAAGAATGTTCTGCATTAAAAAAAATAGTTGGAAAGGAATTAGTAGAATATTGGAACGAAGTCATGGGTGGAACCAGGAATTCTAAGAAGTCAAGGAGAAATGATTCTCAGGAGAGGGAGTGAAATGTTGATGAAAGGATTAATCATGCAGTTCAAAGAAATTGAATGAGAAAAACAAATTAAACTCAGCAAAGCAAGAGGAAGAAACTAATAACTATATATGCAAGGATTAATGAATTAGAATAGACAATAGCAGAATTATTAATTATATCCAATAGCATTTTCATAAAAAAAAATAACAAATAAGAATATCCAAATAAGTCACTAGTTTATCAAATCAAGAAAGTAGAGAAAAAACACAAATGCATAATTAGAAATGAAAAAGGTAGGATACCCACAGATAAAGAGGATATAAGTACAATTTTGAAAAATTACTTTTAATTTCAAATATGGTAAATATTGAGAGATATAACTCCTGTAAAAATTTAAGAGTGTTGATAGTTTTTAAAGTCTAATGGGGCTTTGAGTCCAAGGAGTTGAGAGCTGTTGACAATCCTAATCCCTTAGACTGAAAGTCACCCTTTCAAATATAAGTATACCTCATTTATTATACTTCACTTTATTGTGCTTTGCAGATACTTTTTGTTTTGTTTTGTTTTGCTTTGTTTTGTTTTAACAAATGGAAGGTTTGTGGCAAAGCTACATGGAGTAAGTCTCTTGGCATAATTTTTCCACCACATGTACTCTCTTCATGTCTCTGTCACATTTTGCTAATTCCTATGATATTTCAAACTTTTTTATTATTATATCTGTTAGGGTGATCAGTGATCTTTGATGTTAGTATAGTTATTGTTTGGGGGAACCACCAAGGATACTCACTAAAACGATGAACTTAACTGATGAATGTTGTACACATGTGTGTTCTGACTGCTCCGGTGACTGGCTGTTTCTCCACCTGATGCCCTCTCCTTAGCCCTCCCTATTTTCCGAGGGACAACAATGTTGAAATTAGGCTAATTCATAACCCTACAATGGCCTCCACTTAGAATGAAATGAAGAGTCTCATGTCTCTCCCTTTAAATCAAAAGCAAGATATTATTACACTAAGCTTAGTGAAGAAGGCTTGTTGAGAGCTGAGATAGGCTAAAGGCTAGGCCTTTTGTACCAAATAGTTAACCAAGTCGGGAGTGCAAAGAAAAAGCTTTTAATGAAAATTAAAAATACTATTTCAGTAAACACATGAATATTAAGAAAGTGAAACCGTCTTACTACTCGTATGGAGAAAGTTGTAGTGGTCTGGATAAAAGATCAAATCAGTCACAACATTCTCTTAAGACAAAGCCTAATCTAGAGCAAGGCCCTAGCTTTATTTAATTTTATGAAGGCTGAGAAAGCTACAGAACAAAAGTTTGGGAATAACAGAAGTTGGTTCATGACGTTTAAGGAAAGAAGACATCTCCATAACATGAGAGTGTAAGGAGATGAAGAAAGTGCTGACATAGAAGATACAATTCATTATGCAGGAGATGTAGCTGAGATGATTGATGAAAGGGGCTTCACTGAATAGCCGAATGTAGATGAAAAAGCTTTTCATTGGAAGAAGATGCCATCTAGACTTTTCATACTTAGAGAGAAATCAATTCTTGGCTTCAAAGTTTCAAAGGATGGGTCAAGTCTCTTGCAGCTAGTGACTCCAAGTTGAAGCCAATGTTCATTTTCTATTCTAAAAACCTTAGGACTGTTAAGGATAATGCCTGTGTTTTATAAAGGGAACAACAAGGCCTGAATGATAGCATATCTGTTTATAGCATGGTTTACTGAATATTTTAAATCTACTGTTGAGAACTACAGTTGGAAAGAAGATTCCTTTCTAAATATTATTGCTCATTGACAATATACATAGTCACCCTAGAGGTCTGTTGAGAGATGAACTTGGAGATTAATGTTTTCATGTCTGTTAACACAACATCCATTCTTGCAGCTTATAAATCAAAAAGTTATTTCAACTTTCAAGTGTTATTACTTAGGCAATACATTTCATAACTATAAGTCTGTGTGTGGTAACTTGCACCTGTAATCCTAATACCCTGAGAGGCCAAGGCAGATGGACTGCTTGAGCTCAGGAGTTTGAGACCAGCCTGAGTAAGAGTGAGACCCCATCTTTACTAACAAAAGGAAAACTGGCTGGATGTGATGGAGCACATTTGTAGTCTTAGCTACTTGGGGGTGGAGAGTGAGGCAAGAAGAGTCCAGGAGTTTGAGCCCAGGAGTTCAAAGTTGCTGTGAGCTATAATAACATCATGGCACTCTACCCTGGACAACAGAATGATACTCTGTCTCCAAATTTAAAAAAAAAAAAAAAATTACAACTATAAACGCCAAAGCTAGTGGTTTCTCAGACAGATCTGGGCAAAGTAAATTGAAAATCTTCTGGAAAAGATTTACCATTCTGGATGCCATTAAGCATTTGTGATTCATGGAAGAAGATCAGAATATCAATATTAATAAGAGTTTGGAAGAAGTAGATTTCAATCTTCATGGATGACTTTAAGGGGCCAATAGTTTAGCCAAGGAAGTCAGTGACAATATGGTAGAAACAGTAGGAGAACTGGAATTAGTTGTGGAGCCTGAAGGGGAGAATTCAACTTACCATGAATTGTTTCAATCTCATGATAAAACTTGAATGGATGAACACTTGCTTCTTATGGATGAGCAAAGAAAGCAGTTTCTAGAGATGTAATCTACTGCTGGTGAACATGCTATGGACACTCTTGAAATGAAAACAAAGGTTTTAGAACATTCCATAAACTTAATTGATAAAGTACCTTCAGGGCTCAAGAGGCTTAATTTAGAAAGTAGTTCTATTGTGGGTCAAATGCTATCAAACGGCATCACGTGCTACAGAGACCGCATACATGAAAGGAGGTATCCATTGGTGTGGCAACTACATTGTTATATTAGTTTAAGGAATTGCCACAGCCACCCCAGCCTTCAGTAGCCACCACCTTGATTGGTTGACCCTCCACCAGCAGAAAGATTATGACTCTTTGCAGGTTCAGATGATCATTAGCTCGTTTGTTTGTTTTGAAGTCTCACTCTATTGTCCAGGCTAGAATGCTGTGGTGTCAGCCTAGCTCACAGAAACTTCAGACTCCTGGGTTCAAGCAATCTTCCCAGGATTATATGCACCTGCCACAGAGCCCAGGTAATTGTTCTATTTTTAGTGGAGATGGGATCTCGACAAAGTGTTTTTTAATTAAGTATGTACTTTGGTTTTTTAGGCATTATGTGATTGCACTTTTAATAGACTATAGTTTAGTATAAACATAACTTTTATATGCACTGGGAAACAGAAAACATTGTGTGACATGCTTTATGGTTATTGGTCACTTTATTCAGGTGGTTTGGAACTGACCTGGAGCATTTTCTTGTCATACCTGTATCTCTCCCCTGACTTTGACTCTTTCTCACCTACTCAGCCTTTGATACATACAGTTTCCAGCCTTTGATTCTCTGTCCAGTGAGGAGCCCCATGGACCCCTGTGTTTGTCCTTCATGTCACACTTGTCACCCTCCACTCACCCTCCCTCTACCTTCTCACTAAGTCCTATGGGTCTTTCCATGTACTTCTAAAGTATTTAAAGGAATATTTGAATCTAGTTAAAAAAATCACAGGCAGTGTTTTAGTTGCTATTCATTAAATACTTGATCCTTTCATTCTTTTTGAAAAAACATTTTTTTTTTTTTTGAGACAGGGTCTTGTTTTGTTGCCCAGGCTAGAATGTAGTGGCCTAATTGTAGCTCATTGAAGACCCAAATTCCTAGGCTGAAACAATCTTCTTGCCTCATGACTTTAAGTAGCTGGAATCATAAGTGTGTACCACCATGATCAGCTAATTAAAAAAAAAAAAAAAATTGTAGGGAAAGAGTCTCACTATGTTGTCTAGACTGGTCTCAAACTCCTGACGTCAGGTGACCCTGCCTAGGCCTTCTAAAATACTGGGATTACAAGTGCAAGCCATCATGTCTGTCAGGTTTCCGTGAGGGCCCCAACTTGGGTTGGAGGTCGCCAGGAGCGATGATGCTGGGGAAATGATGAGACTTTACACCAACTTAAAGTATAAACTCTGAGTAGCCTAGAGAGGCATACATCAACTCACACACCAAGTGGCAGATTGAAACAATGCAGCAGCCTTTTGACTCCTCAGAAATCTGTATTGATCTCTAAGACAGAGCATTTGCGAAAAAATGCAAAATTCAAAAATAGGATTAAAAGGATCCCAAGCCCCCAGGAAGGTTGGGTTAAAAAAAAAAAAAAAAAAAAATTAACTAAAAAAGCGGCTGGGTAATCGGGAACATAGAGTAGTCAACATGGGTGTCAACAATGGCTGATAAGGCATTTAGAAAGGGGGGGAAGAAAACAAGTTTCCTCCCACAGGGCAGACAAACCAGCTTCCTCAAACTAACTGCTAATCAGGAGTTCAAGGGCTCAGGCTTGCCTGCTTGCTGATTCTCTGCTCCGGGGTAGTCTTGGTGACCTTGCCCTAACTGGGCACCTCTTTGCTCATTTCATCCTTGGTGGTTTTGATAAGCATGGCCCACCTTTCATGCTTTACCATGGAATGAGGTGCTCCCAGGAGATCAGCCTCCCCACACACGCTGAGCTAGATCCTTTCAGAACACCGTAGCCCCTCTGTATCCTTGGTTTCTGCATCCACTGATTCAACCAAATGTGTATCAAAATATTTTGGGGAAAACAACTCAAATGACAATACAACAATACAAGAAAAAACAAATTAAAAATACAGTAAAGAACTACTTACATAGCATTTACAGTGTGTTAGATATTATAAGCAATCTAGAGACAATTAAAAGTCTACGGCAGGTTGTACATACGTTATATGTAAATATTATACCGTTTTGTACG
The DNA here is from genome assembly GCA_963574355.1 of Loris lydekkerianus. Classification (NCBI taxonomy): domain Eukaryota; kingdom Metazoa; phylum Chordata; class Mammalia; order Primates; family Lorisidae; genus Loris; species Loris lydekkerianus. The sequence goes on from CAUYPK010014581.1 coordinate 9,534, forward strand.
AGGGTCTTGAACACCTGCAAATTTTGTTGTCTGTAGGGCTCCTAGAATATATCCCCTGTGGATACTGAGGGACAGCTATACATAGGTTCAATTTTCAAGTTTAATTTAAGTACCAAATTACATTGATTAGAATTGGTTTGACCTTAATGTGGTATCTCTCTTTCAATGTCACCTGGCTTTCTATCACTTTATTGGGGTGCAATGCTCAGCAGTAGTGCAGCCCCCACCCTCAACAGTAGTGCAACCAGATATTTTAGGATATTTCAGTGCTCAAAAAAATAAGGGTTAGGCTCATTGCCAGTAATTCAGGCAAATTTGTATGAGCATCAAAGATTAGAGACTATTGCTTCTCACCTTCCTTACTTCTAAAAACACAGGTCATTTTTAGAACAGGTACTAGTCCAGGGAGAGAGGAAGACTAGAATTGGTTAGTTTAGTTCTGATGATGTAATTGTCATGGATCGTGAGGCTCCTGCAAGGATCCTAGACCATCAATTTTCTCACTAAGCTTCTTGCTTTGCAGAAGGGAGGGCTCTCTCACTCTTAAGGGACCTGGATAAATAAATTAAGCTGGGTGGACCTACTCTGAGGGGGTGAGCATGCTCCCTTCAGCAATGAAAGTCTCATGTAAAAGGATGGAATGAAAAGTGACCAAGAGCAAAGCCATCATTAATCTCAAGTGGAAGAAATAATTCACGAAACTGACATCAGTCACTTCTCATGGGTAAAGTTTTTCCTTTTATAGACTTTGGGGTACCTTTGTGTACACTAGTATACAGAAACCTACCAGAATACTTTTATTTATGTTTTTAGATCTTCAACACCATTCGTCCCATGAGCTCATCATGCTGCTGCTCACTTCAAAGTGTAGCCATAACTACATTATTATTCCCCCCAAACCTCTCTTCTGCAGCAGCCCACAAACTTCACCCCTGAGTAGGTGAGTGGTAGTTACAAACCCCTTATAGAAGTTCTCCTCCTCCTGGCAAGGTGCCACTTCTTGTGGTTAAAAGAAGAAGCATAAAAACTTATTAAAAAGTTCTGAAAACACATCAAACACTCAACACAGTATATTTTCAAGATTTGTATGGAAAAGGAGCACAAAATATACAGATTGAATTTCCCCCTAAATTTAAATGACTTCAACGAAATGAAAGGAAGTAGCACAGGGCAGAGACCTAAGGGCCGTGCAATTTTTCTTCAAACAGTTTTTATGAAAGGTCTCCATTGTCTATTTTACTCAGGCCCTAAGTACAGACTTATTACAATGTTGTAAGTTAACCCGTAAAATTATTGGTGTTTTTTTCCTCTCACAAAATCAGATATATTAGTGTTCCAAGAACATTTCACTTAAAAAACAATCTGAGTATCTTTTTTGTCCTCTCCTGTTTCTTAAATTCCTTTATAAAGGGGAAGGTTTAGCTCATGGCTGAAAGTTCCTTGAAGGTTGTTGTTGAAGTCTATATACAACCCTATATATAGAATGAATAGGTGTGGATATATGTCTGCAAATATATATGCGATGTGTGTATATATCTTTTCTTTCTATTCCATGTTTATTTCAAAGGCTTAATAAGCCTTCCAGTCCCTACTTTTCAGGAGGAGCTTCCACGAAATAGAAAGTTAGCCTAACTAAGGTATTATATACTCTGGACATTTTCTTTAATATATAACACATGTGGGGCCTGAACTCTTGATTATTTTGACTCTAAAGGCTTCAAGACCTTCTCCTGGCATCTGAGTCAAGGCACCCAGCATGAAGGCAGGCAAGTGATACTTTTTGGTCCTGTTGTGACTTTCCACTAATTAGCAGGTTTTGAAATGGTGCTGCAGAAATGCTGAATAGCCCCTATTTATTCTTGTTAATGTACAAGCAACTAGTGCAAGATTGACTGAGTGAATGTTTGGTATTCAGATTTCTTGTCCCCATGTTATGTAGAGTGGGGGAAACCGAGGCTCAGACATTGACTTTTTCCAGGATAAGAATAGAGCTCACACATCAGGATCACCACCATCTCTCAGCTAGCATTAGATGGTGTCATAACTTAAAAGGAGAAAGGCACATGTTTTTCAGTTAAATCAATATATCCCTTGCATTTCTTTAGTGGAGTTAGAGTTGTGAATGTGTGGTTTGATGTCTTAACCTTCTTGGCTCATGGAGATGATATCTGCTGACTCTCTGCTTCCTCGTCACTGAACATGTGGGCAGTTCAACACAGCTCTTGAGAAATTCATGTATTAAAAGGAGCTCATCCAAACTGGAACAAAAGTAGCAGTCACGTGAGAGTTTTTCTGTGGTGACTGAGGTTCCAGCACTGAGTGGAGGCAGTTCTTGGGACTGGAAAGTACAAGATAAAAATCAGATTAACTCAAGAAACAGGGAGACACAGAAGCAACGTTTCTAGGTTGTATCACAGCAAACGGGGTTGCTGGGGAGGAGAAACGGTTACTAATGGGGAAGAGCTTGGCTTTTGGAAAATAAGTATTAATATGTAGTTCTAAATTTTTTTAAAAAAATCAGAAGAAAAAATTTTAAATTTAGGAGATATTAATAACTCCTCTCTGGTAGAATGCGGTCCTTCAAAGCCGGCCTGCTTGATATTTCTTTAATACTCTTTTGAGCTTGACTTATTTCTAGCTAAAGACACTCAACAGAAGAACATGCGTCCCTTTGAAATTTCTCATCCATCCTTTTTTCTCCGTTGCACAACTGCTGTCAGGGAAAGTTATCCCTGGCTATGGCCAAAGGCTCTCTGAGATTTTCTGGATCCTCTGGTGTCTCACTGGTTGAACCACCAACAGAAAGGAAAATGCAGAAGTTGCATTAATGTGAGAGAAAAAAAAATGGTGATTTTTAAAAGCGGCATGGTAAGAATTTACAAAGGCTACTTAAGCAGCTCGTTCTCCCCGGTGCCTGAGAAGGTCCCATGAGTTGGAAGCAGTGTCACTTGTAGCACTCAGAGATGCAGAGTGATGGGGACTCCAGTTTTGCTGTGGTTTCTGAGCCTGAAACAATTAATGATATTAAGGAAAAAAGGAGCGTGTGTGTTCATGTGTGATTGTACTAATTAATCAAATGTAATAAATAATTTCTTAACTTCTACTTTTCAGCAAAAGTCCTGTCTGCTTTATCCAAATCATTTTATTTTATTATTTATTTATTTTTTTATTTTTGAGATAGAGTTTCACTAGGTCACCCTCACTAGAGTGATGTCGCATCATCATAGCTCACAGCAACCTCAAATTCTTTGGCTCAAGTGATTCTCTTACCTCAGCCTCCCAGGTAGTTGGGATTACAGGTGCTCACCACAATGCCTGGCTAGTTTTTTGTTGCAGTTGTCATTGTTGTTTAGCTGGCCCAGGTCAGGTTTGAACCTGCCAGCCTCAGTGTATGTGGCTGGCGCTGTAACCACTGTCCTATAGGCACCGAGCCCATATCATATTTTTAAAAGGGTTTACATCTTATCAAATATCATATTTCATGAGAATTTAAACATTATATTCCAAACCAAATATTTTGTGAACTGGCATTGGGAACATTTGCATGTTCTCTGTTGGCTAAGCATCTGTGGGTTTAGAAAGTCTTTTTATCTCTACTCTTTGCTTTATTATTTTTATTATTATTATTATTGTTTTTGCAGCTTTTGGCCGGGGCTGGGTTTGAACCCTCCACCTCCGGCATATGGGGCCGGCGCCCTACTCTGTTGAACCATAGGCACCGCCCTACTCTTTGCCTTATTTTATAAGCAAAGGCTCAGGGCAGAGTTGGTAGAATATGGAGTGAAAGGCTTCAACACATGGAAGATGTGGCTTCATAATAACTTTGGGATAAATCCCATGCTCCTCTATCTTGTAGGAATGAAAAGATAGTTTTCCTCGTCCATTGCCAGGCTCATGGGGGAGAACACTGTAACAAAAGACAGATTAAAAAGAAAGAAAACGTACAAATTCATTTAATGTAAGTTTTATGTAATGGAAGCCTTTAGAAATGAAGACTCAAAGAAACGGGAAATGTGTGTTTTTATGCTAAATTTGATGAAGAAGTGGATGGTTGTGGGGAGGTCCCATCTGACGGGGAGGCGTGTTCTAATGATGAGAAACTGGGGAAGTTCTCTGCGTCTCTGTGTCTTCCCGGGTGAGGAGAAGCTCCTTTCCTCTGGGTGTAGGGAGGGCACATCTGGAGTGAGCGTCTAATGACCTGCTTCAGGGGAAGGTTTACTGGGGGTCGCATGGCCAGTTGTAACAGAGCAGGAGTGAGAGGAAGGGGAGCGTGACCTTCCAGCTGCTCTTGTTCTTTTCAATGTCAAAGTGGCATATTTTGGGGTAGTTTGTCCTGAATGTTTTCTGTAGTTGTTTCCTATCTCCTCTTGATTAAAGAAAGAAAAATGTTACCTTAAGCATATTGATAGAAATACAAGTTAGGCAATGCCAGTTTCACAATAGCCCTGAAGTTGACTGAACTAGAAGAGAGACTCAGCAGGCCTGTCCCTCTGTCCTTTCTCATGGCTGGTGGTGCTTACCCCAGTCAGTGTCCAGCAGTCCTTGTGTGCCTGGGATGGAGCCGCCACCACAGGTGGTAACAGCGACTCACTGTGGTAAACCCTCTTACAGGGAGGGGTGTGGGGCAGGTAAGATCTGCAGGGCCTTTGGTATAAGTCTGAGAACACCCTTGCAAGTGCTGGTTGTAGAAATAATCCCCAGCGAACCTGTCTTGGGCCATTCTAACTTGTCAGATAGGAGACCTGAGTGTTTGTCTCCTTGCCATGGTAATGACTGGCAAAAGCCCAAGAAAAGTGGCCTGTCTTGGTCTGTTCTTTTGCTTAAACCTGGTAGTATGAGCTAAGTGAGTCATACACACTTGAAACATTTGTTCAATTTTTTTTCCAGAATAGCAGTTTCCTTCTGCTTTGGGACCCTTTTTGCCTGTGTCAGTAAGTCTTTCTGGGGCCACAGAAATAAGAAGTGCTGTTGAGCATGAGGTGATGTTTCAGTTGAGCCTGGGTGGCATGGCACGGAGTGGCCTGTCCCAGTGACGGTAGCAGCTGTGCTTGTCTACTTGTCTGGTCTGAACATTTCCACCCGTTCCCAGAGTGATTAATAGCAAACCTCGCTGCTTTGCTTCTTTTTATTTTTTTTCAGCATTTGAAATTAAAAATGATTCATTTGTAATTGAAGCTCAGAGAGAAATAACATTAAATATGACTTTCAGTCAGCCCCGGGGCAGAAGGTAGATGGTTGGCTTGTGAATTTGAGCCTTCTCTCGACACACAGACGCACGGGTGTTTAGAGCAGACCTCTGGCTTCTGGGTAGAATGCATTTTTAGCTTTAGGAAGTTCTTTCTCTTGGAATGTGAGCTTAAAAAGAACTGAATGTTGTTATGATTAGCATGACCAGCACTAGCAATCCAGAAATAAAATGAGACTTGAAACATAGGCGCACACATTCACACCTGCACACACTTACTCAGGCTCACATATGCTCTCACCCATGATAATAGTACTGCATAGATTCACACCCGGAGTTAAAAAAGAACCAAGTGGAAACATTTTTACTAGAATTATAAGAAAGAAGCACTTGAGGCTGAAGCCAATGAGGGGTTTAGAAAAGGTGGGAGGAAGCTGCAGAAGGTAGCAACATTTCTGAGAGCACTTTTGGCAATTACTGCATCCTTCAGAGTGGAGAAAGGGTGTCACATTGATAATTCCATTCAGTTCATTTTTTTAAAGCAGCATTTACTATCTCCATATATCTACATTCTTCCTTTGTTTATATTTATTATTTCATTCATTCTGTCGTTTAAAAAGGAGTTTAATGGGAGCCCAGTGTTCCTTCCTCTTTACAGGTTCAAGAATAGTACCTGCAGTGACCCAAATTACTAGGACTCAGCAATTTTGTATTACTCTGCTTTATATGAGTGCATGAGAGAAAGACTCAAAATGTGTGATTTTTATCTGTAAAGAGCTGCCGAGACAAAGTGCTCTAGGACCACAGCAGCTTTACTCAAAAGAGCAGGACCTGGAGTTAAAGATTTTTTTTAACTCCAAGAGTGGTTCTTTTAACTGATCGCTGGTAATTCAGCTCGCCTGGCAAAGATCCTCTTACCTCGCTAAGCCTCTTTCCTATTTTCCTATCCCTGCTTGCTTTCCTCCTTACCTTCCTTACTGTAGGCTTTCTGTCTTTCTCCTTTTCTCATTCATTGAACACTCAGGAGTTAACATTTTCTTTTAATTTGTTGGAGAAGGTGCCATTTTTCTCTGGCCTTCTCTGACTTGTGTTGATCCAAATACTTGGGAATTCTTTCCCATTAAAATATCAATTTATCAGTCTCAAGGTATAACTAATACAACCACCTACATTACGATTTTATCATACCTGAAAACATAGGAGTTAGAGATGTAAGGTTTGAAAAAATAGAATGTCACGTGTGGTTTTGATTGGCAGGGAGAGGAGCATTCGAGGAATCGCAAGGTCAAGGTGACTGCCAAGAAAAGTGTGGCACTTCTTCAAAAGGCAGAATATAGGATTCTAAATTAATTTATGAGCACTACAAAGGCCTCTGGGCTACTAAAGAGCTGGGAAAATACTTAGACATACTGGACTTCACCATTATAGTATTGTTTCATACACTTATCTATTACAGGGAGTATTTATGTGAAAGGTAGTTGCTACATGACCGGGCTATGCTAGAGAGACAATGTGGTTAGTGATAGCTTCATTTGAATGGCCTGGGCTTTCCATGGATGGTAGAAGTGAAGCAACAGTTTCTTCCTTTGCTTTCAGAGCATACAGCATCATCTTACCATGTCACTTGCAAAGGCTCTTGAAAGCCATTGTCAAGAGACTATGCAGCGTGGCACCTATAGGTCAGCAGCTAGGGCGCCAGCCACATACACCGGAGCTGGCAGGTTCAATCCCAGCCCGGGACTGCCAAACAACAATGACAACTACAACTAAAAAATAGCCAGGCATTGTGGCAGGCGCCTGTAGTCCCAGCTACTTGGGAAGCTGAGGCAAGAGAATCACTTAAGCCCAAGAGTAGGAGGTGGCTGTGAGCTGTGATGCCACGGCCCTCTACCCAGGGTGACATAGTGAGAATTTGTCTCAAAAAAAAAAAAAAAAAAAAAAAAAAAAGAAAAGAAAAAGAAAGAGACTGTGAAAAAAGACAATAAATCAGTTGTTTTCTATAATACAAGTAGGGTAGATGCAGAGAGTAGAGGCTGCCTGCAGACCCGCAGGCAGCTTCCCATCTTTACTAGCTGGCTACCTCCCCAGAATGAGGAATGCATTTCATGGGCCCCAGCTTCTGAATATTTTAAATGGGGAGTTGACCAGATAAAGCTTTCCTATTTTTTTTTTTTTCTTTTCTGCAGCACATCAGAAGTGAGCCTCTCATGTACAAATCCCAAGGCAATGACTGTGGCCAAACCTTTCTCTTTCCCATAGAAGGAATCTTAACACAAATCAGGTAAATACCATTATCCTAGCAATAGTCTTGAGTTTTCAAAATTTATCTGAGCAAATTTTGACACTTTAATGATTTTTAGCCCCAAGTTACTTATGAGTTCCTCACATTGTTTTAGCGATTGCTAAACAAGACAACTCCAAAACGCTATAAGTCTTAACAGTCTAGATTTCCTGTTTTCATAGCACCCGTGAAGACAAGGATCACCATTGCCAGGCCTGGGATCACTATTCTTAGAAAGGACTGTTTGCAAGATTGGACTTTGGTTGGGATCTGGTAAACAGTTTCTTACATTGATATGAAACTTTCATTAAATGGTAAGGCTGGCTTGGTCTTTCCAACAGTACAGCTTATGCTGAATAACTGATTCTGTCTGGGAGTCTGGAATTTTGGTACGTGCCAGGCAGTGGTGCCAACAGTCAGTCACCAATAAAACCTTGAGTTTTTAGTCTTTGTTGAGCTTTCCTGGTAGATTTAACACATGTTGTCACAGTCATTCCTGGAGGGATTAGTTCACTCCACTAAGAGAGAACGTTCAGAAGTCTGTTTCTGATTTCCCCATGTGTGTTTTCCCTTTGCTGATTTTACTCATATCCTTTCCCTAACGTCTATGCATGTATGTTAGTCCTTCCAGCAAATCGCTGAGCCTGGAGTGGTCTTGAGGACCTCTAACTCAGTCAGTGTCACATACTGATTTTTTAAAAATTAGTTTCTTGAACAAACACTGCCTATTAAATATCTCTTGGGTGCATAGGAGCAAAGGCCCTCGGCCGCTAAAGCTTCACTGAAAACCACTGGCAGGAGCCAGACTGATTACTTAGAGCAGTGGTTCTCAACCTTCCTAATGCCGTGACCCTTTAATACAGTTCCTCATGCTGTGGTGACCCCAACCATAAAATTATCTTTGTTGCTACTTCATAACTGTAATTTTGCTACTATTATGAATCATAATGTAAATATCTGATATGCAGGATGGTCTTAGGCAACCCCTGTGAAAGGGTTGTTTGACCCCCAAAGGTGTATTACCCCAAAGGGGTCTTGACCTACAGGTTGAAAACTGCAGACTTAGAGAAAGGTACACACATTTATTTAATATGTGTACATGGGAACCTTCAGAATGATGACCGAAGTTGTCCATTTTTATGCTGAGGTTCCTCAATGTGTAGGCAGCCGTGTAGAAATATAGTTGGACCAAAAGGGTGTAATCTAACACTGACTGGGTGGGGACGCCCAGCAAGGCCGTATGCCTAGATTCTTCGTGGCCTCTCGGAGCAGCACTGTTTCCTTCTGAGTGTGGGAGAGACCCCCCACTGGAATAGGAGTCTTCTTACCTACAGCTAAGCAAGATTTTATGGCCAGAGTTTACACTGAATAGGTTAAGGTTTTATGTTGGGCTTTGGAGAAAAGGGGCTTGCTTTGTGGAAGAGGGATTTTAGTTTCTATGGTTGGCCTTTGGGGACAAAGGGACTGAGAGACGGAAGGACAGGAGAGGGGCAGAGCTCTGAGGCTTTCATTTTGGGGTACTATTTTCTGGGCTTCAACAGGGGGAAGACAGTTAAATAACACACACCTGCACCCCAGGTTGGTGGGTGATCTTGATTTGCACATGGGAGCTGCAAATACGGTAGAGAGTGATGAACAGTTGAGGCAGGTAAGGGGTGTGGGGGCCTTTGGTGGGATGAGTATGATGGGCGCTGACCTGACGTCTACACTGATATGTGCTGCTTTTAAATCTCTTAGGAATGTGTGGGCGAATGTAGGTGCAAGGAAAAGGCCCATGAAATGTTAGAAAAGGGCAAGGATATATTTGAGAAGGGCTGTCTAGAGACACAAAGGCCTGGGATCATGTGTGGTTAGCCTTCTTCTAACTACAGGAGATGGTAACAGTACAGAATGAGGGACATCTTCAAAAGAGCCATCACCTTTAGATTGGAGCCCCAGAAATTCCAAGCCAGCTAAATAGAATCCATACCCTTAAGTAGCAATAAGTATCAAGCACTGTCTGTCCTAAGGTCACAACTGTCTGGTCCTAAGGTCATAACAGCCTGTGAGCTAAGTACTTTCCTTATCCTCCTTATTTTACAGATGTGGATGTGGAAGTCCAGTGACTTACCTTTACCAAGGTTATAGACCTTCTAGACCATTCTTACGCCATCTGTGCTCCATTGCTGTGGAAGTTAGTGGAAAGTTCATTCATTAAAGATAGAACTTTCCTTCTGTCAACATTACACGTTTTCCAGGAACACTATATCCCATCTCAAACAATGGAGGCCTACAGAGAAAGGAAGAATCAGCAACCTCTCCTCCTGCCTAACAGCATGGCCGTGGGACCCGAGAGGAGGCAGCAGGGTGCAGAATTAAGTGCCTGACACTGGAGCAGAGGAGCCTGGTCTGGACATGCTCTGCTGCTCACTAGCTGACTGATTTTGGACAGGGTTCTTAGGTTTCTCTGTGTCTCAGGTCCTTCATCTATCAATTTGGGGCATTTTAGTATTTATTTTACACAGTTCTTAGGAAGACTCAATGTTGTAGGATGACCCTAAGTCTGTGGCAGGCTGCCTGATACATAGTGAGCACTCAGCAAATGGCAGCAATTACTAATCAGTAGGGGATAGATTATTCTCATACCAATTTCCATCTCGTGGCTACTATTAATTTACTACTAATTATATCCTGATGGAATTTGCATATACCATTTAATTGACTGAGAAAATCCCATTAATACTTCATAATGCAGTACACAAATTATATGGGGAAAATATTGTCAGAATATTATAAAGAAAGGCCCACTCTTTCTTTCTGTCAAACATTGAAATCTCATGAGGATTACTATGTTTCAATAACTTAGTAACTCTCACTAGTTTTCTGTAGATGGGACCATCAGCTTGCTCATGAGCAAGGCATGCATCCATTTCATGGCCTTACCCCTTTTATTGTGTTCTAAGAAAATGCTTTACTCTCAGTCATACCACACTTCTCCCCAACCAGCCATGCCACACACATCAACTCCCTTCCCTTCCCTGCGGTAATGTTCAGACTCATGTCTTTGCTCACAGGCCGCCATCAGGGACTTAGAAAACCCCATGAGGCACTTAGCTCCCATCTTCTAACCTTAGCCAAGGCTCGTTCAGCACCTGTGGTGACGTGGTGATGACTGCTGGGACTTCCTTGGGAGGCATTTTCCACCAACTTTCTTCTCCACATCAAGGATATTCTATTAGTATCTTGAATGATGTCCTTAACACCACATCACTGGATCCCTTCTCTCTTGCCCTGACCTGTCTTGAGAAAGGTAAGAGAAATTGTGCCCAGAGCCACTTGTGACTATTAGTTCTCCCTTCGGTTGTCCTTGGGGCTCTCAAGTCCCTGTGCCCAGCCTTGAATCCTTGGGGTTGGCATCAGATTTCCCCTTACAAAGCCAGAAGGAAGGGATGTGAAATGGGCTTCATAGCTACCCCCACACAGGGACCCTGTCCACCCATTCTTCCTCCTACTCTTGCTGGCAAGTCCACTGCGTCTCCTAGGTTTTTTTCACCTGTACTTCTTCACCATTTATTTCCTGATCCTCTGTTTACGTTGGAAGTATTTTTTCTTAGATTTTACTTCACATTTATCCTTACTGAAATTTATCAATGGTTATTGCCATTTAAAATATTTTCTTTTGTTCCAGAGTTCTAACCATACGAATTAATTATTATCTGAAAATTTGATGAGAAAATTCTTGACCCCTCTTTGGAAGATGGAAACAACATTTTCCACATTTCAGTTTTCACATGTTCCAAGCATGAAATTCCTCCTTTTTCTCAGGTGGGTTCATATACTCTGAGCTTTGGAATCTTGCTCCATTGTGAAACAGATGCTGTCGTAGGTTAAATGGTGGCCCTTGTTTTAACTCCTGGAACTTGTGAACCTGAGTTTATTTTATTGATTGTAATTAAGGATTATTATTATTTATTTATTTATTTCTTTTTTTTGAGACAGAGTCTTACTCTATTGCCCAGACTAGAGTGCCATGGCATCAGCCTAGCTCACAGCATCCTTAAATTCCTGGTTCAAGCTATCCTCCTGCCTCAGCCTCCCAAGAAGCTGGAATTACAACTGTCACAATGTCTGGCTAATTTTTATATTGTTAGTAAAGACTTGTTCAGGCTGGTTTTGAACTCCTGAGCTGAAGCAATCTGCCTGCCTCAGTCTCTCAGAGTGCTAGAATAACAGATGTGAGCTACAGGCCCTAATTAAGGATCTTAAGATGAGCTCATCTTAAATTATCCAAGTAAACCTTAAATTCAATGACAAGTGTCCTGGCAAGAGACAGAAGAGGAAGACACAGACAAGGCCAGAAGAAAAGGCCATGTGACAATGGAGGCAGAGATTGGAGTTATGAAGTCACCAACCTGGAGCTCTCAGAAGCTAAAAGAGGCAACAAAATCTCCCTTAGAAACTCTGGAGGGAGCATGAACCTGCTGAGACCTTGATTTCAGAGTTCTGAATGTCAGAACTGAGAAAGAACGAGTTTCTGTTGTGTTAAGCCACTGAGTAATCTGTTATAGCAGCTTCTTGGGAAAATCATATAGATGCACTTTTCAGACCTTTATTTCAATCTCCTTGCCTTAAGGCTCCATATCAACACTTGAGGATTGGGTTTAGAGCAATCTACACGATGGAGTCTGCGGTACACTCAGTCAGGTGTTGACTCTTGACCTTGAACCACAATTTGGGCCTCAATTTTCTCTTCCTTTAGGTTGACATTTTCTTATATGTTTGTTTCTCCCCCAGGGACTTCCCAGAGCCTGCAGTAGACTCTGGGCATCACATAGGAGGCAGGTTCCCAGCAGCTGTGCTCCTTCACTTCTTGCAACAATGAGTTCAGAAGTGGACTCCTGAGAGCAGGACGTTAGTACTGGAACCCAGAGCAGTGGGCAGATGAACTCAGCACCTACAAATTCAGAAGTGGCTGTTGCTGTATTTCACATAGTATGCTGAGAAACTATGGAAGTGTCTGTAGAGAGAGAAAAGAATAAAGAGGACCAACAGACAAGACAAAGCAAACATGCCCCACTTTCTGTCCCTCCTGAGGCCTGCATTCTGGCTGTTCATTCTCCATCATGAATGTAACAAGTTCCTCTTTTGCTGGTTGGTATTTGTCGGGGAAGAGTCCTAAGTGACAGCAAACTCAACCCTTGGGGTTCCCAGCCATGCCCTAAGCATGGAGATGGACCCCTGGTCCCTGCCGTCCAGCACTGTGTCCCCTGCAGAACGCTCTTGTACATATCATGCCAGTCCACCAATCCTGGGTGGGTGAGGGAGTTTTGAGACGCTGGGAGAAGGAAACTTGGCCCATTCTTGATATTTGAGGCGTTGAACTATTCTGTCCTTTAAAACAAAGCAAAACTAAACAAAACTAGCAAGGTCTGGATATGAAAGATTCTTTGGCACCTAAGGTTCAGAGGGAAGAAATAAAGGGACAAGTGTATTTTGTGACTTAATTCAGGCCAGACAGTGGGAAGGAGGGGCTGGAGGAAGACAGAGAAGGCCTAGCTGAGAGCCACTAAGAGTCCTCAGCCCTGCAAAGGATGACAGGGACACAACAAAGGGGTAATTGGGCCCCTGATGTGAGGAACAGTCACAGATCAGCCAACAAAGCCACACATAAGCCCAAAGCATCCAGCAAGGATTAGGCACCATTAGCTACCCTGTTAGCATAAAAGCATTTGTTAGAAGGCAGTTTTACTTTAACCCCTGTGTTGACCTGTACCAGTTAATTGTGAGCAGAAAGCAGGATTTGTGGTTGCATGTTTAAGGTTTCAAGACTTTAAAAAGAGTTTGAGAGCACAAATGGTGAATATCAGAGAGGGCTCTTGAAATTCCTGTCATCCTCCTCAATTTCAAACCTACTTCAAATTCTTTGGGGGCTTTTACAGAATAATTATCAGTCACCACTCTTTCTGCTGAAGCCTGTTTTTTCCCCCCTTTTACTAAGCCTTTGATTTGTAGCTGGTTCTTCCCAGCAGGAGCAGTTTTGTATGTGAGGCCTAGAGAGATGGTTCAGTTACTCATTCAACTGGTGTCTGATTGAGCACCAGTGATGTTCCAGGAGCTCAGGATACATTAGTGAAGAAAGATTTCTGCTTTTTTGGAGGTTATATCATAAAGTATGTTAAAAGGGGCAAATGTGATCAGAAAAGAAATTAAACAGGAAAAAGAAATGGGGGCCACGGGTTGCAATTTTCATTAGGGTTGTTGTGGTTTATTCTTTGCCTGCTCTGCTAACATTTCCCCTTGGTTGGCTCATCCTCAATCCTAAATGTTTAGGGTGGGCCTTGTTTCTCTATTTGCAGGATTCCTATTTCAGTTAGTTGACGAGAATTAAGATAATCCTTGCTAAGCACCTGGGATATTGAAAATTTAGCTTATTAACAATACTCAGCTCTGAGGATGAGAAATATTATGTGCCTGTGTTACCTGCTTGCATCTTCATCACTCCTCCAAAGGCTTGGCAAGTACAAAGACAGCCTTGTCCTATCAGGCTTTACATTGACCACGCTGCCTGCTTGCTCTCCATTCACTTTGGGAAGATCATTTAGAGTGAAAGAGGAAAAGTCAATCTTACATAATCAAACTGGCTGACCCTGATGTTTCTTAGGAGAAACAAACATCCCTTCCTGCATTTATTATAATTATTTTCTAATAAGGAAAATGGAATTTTTCATTTATTTCCTATGGCACTTTTCTTGTTTTTTCTACCTTCTGAAGAGATAATACTAGTAGAGAACTTCTTTTGAAGATGAATGAATCTTTTGTTGAGATTTCAGGACCTAAACTTTCTTATGCTGCTTTATTGGGACAGACTTTGTACCTTTTTTTGGGGGGGGGGGGGGAGGGTTAATCATGGCCTACATGACCAACTACATAATTTGGGGGGTCAAGTGCAAGATAAAATAGGGGACCCTTGTTTAATAATTTTAAGGTAGTGATAGCAGAACATTAAACCAAATATAAGATCCTGCTGAGTAGATCATGGAGTCAGCCCTGCCTCTTCCAACCTGGGCGTTCAAACCAGGTGTTTGCTTTAAAATCCACAGGAAAAATCCAGTCCAGTAAAAATATCTGGTGGTACTTCTCAGGTTTAATTTTATAAAACATTTTAATTATAGTAAACTGAGAAAAAGAATCAACAAAGGATTTACTGAATTTGTGAAACTGAGAAAATACAAGCTCTTTTTGTATAATATAAAATGTAATTGAAAGAAAAATTCTTTTAAAAATAATGTATCTTAGAAACAATCTTTAGAGTACTCCTTGAATGCTTTCTTATTAAATGCAGTTATAGCTAAATTACAATGTGCTTAATTAAGCTTCTGTGGTCTGCACTGATGTTCCCATTCAAGGAAACATAAAATCAGGAGACAGAACAAACCAGATTTTGTGAGCTGGTTCTTAGAGAAAAGGGAGGCAAGGAAAATACTTTTCACTTAGGAAAATGGAGGTAGGAATCATCAATTGAAGGTAAGTTTTTGGATTCTCAGCTGCAGTGTTCTTGTTCATCCTTAGCATCCATTTATATTTATGGGTATGTCACTGCTATTAATATATGACAGACAACATGTTCACTGAAGCAAATACCTTTGGTAATATGTAAGCAGAATTGCCAAAGGAAATTGAATTTACACTGAGCAGCTCTGGTCTGGGGAGAGGTACAGGGACACACACTACTGCATGTACATGGATGCACACGGATGCATGCGTGCTCATACACACACGTGCACACCAGCTGATATACACATTATATTTTGGAGCAGGGCTTGGCAGAGTATGATCACTGGGTCAAATCTGGCCTGTAGCCTTTTTTTGTGCATAATGTTTTATGGGAACGTTACCATACCTTTTTGTTGACCAGCGTCTGTGGTGACTTTGTACTACAGAGCAAAGTTGAATGAGTGCCACAAAGCCCAGGATATTTACTATCTGGCTTTTTACAGAAAAAAGATTTGCTGATCTCTGGCTTAGAGTTATTTAACTGATGAAATATTTCTCTAGCAGAAGATTAGGCCTATAAAATACATAATAAACACTGTTTATTCACACACATTAGTTTTTGTTTATAAATGGGTTATCACCAGGCAGTATTTTTTACAGTTTAATTAGCGTAAAAATAATACTGAAATAAATTGTTATTCTTTAATTGTAACTAATTGAACTGTACTGTTTTGTGTTTCTGACATGATTGATTTGACTCCCAGTTTATCCTCTTTGAGATGCAAAGTTGCTGAGAAGTTAAACAGTTGTATATTTTCCACTTAAAATTTCCATAATCATGTTTGTGTGTGTGAACACTAAAAATAGTGGTAGCCTACCAAGAGAACTTTTGAAAACCATTTTGCTTTGAGTTTCTTAATCAATCAGTCATAGTGAATCGGCTTTTAAATATATTTTCTACTTACAAATAAAAAGAAGTTTCAAAAGTATGTGATTTACTCCTCTCATTACCAGGGAATGAACTCAAAATAGTAGTTTAAAAAATGAACAAACATGCCAAGTACGTAACATAGAATTTTTCGACAGATGTTATTTACTTACCAAGATAAAATCAATCAACTTACTTTCACAGATCATATGTAAAGCATACACACACTCAAGAGGGATAAGCATATTTTCTCAACCTAAAAAGTAAGAGAGAATGATATATATAGTTTATGAGTAGACATAAGATCTCTGGGAAAGAATAGATTTGGGGTATTGAGAAGAAAATCTTTGGGTATAGAATCACTACTTGATATTACGGTATTACTTTGATATTTCTCCAGGTAAATTGAAACTTTACTTTTTAAAAACATTTTTTATTGGGCAGTGAATAGTTATCAAAGAATATTTATTTTATAAGTATAAAGTGAAAATAATAATAACCTACTGTTCCTCTTAGGGAAAGGAACATTGCCTTTATCTCTGACATTTCCTACGTGCCCTGGCCCATCGCAGCCTGGTCTCCCTTTACCCCTGTGTCATTGTTATGGGGACGTTGAGACTGTCTAGTGAGCATAACAGGATTTCTGCTGGGATGCATTCATTCAGCAACCTCTTGTAGCAGTGGGGATGTGGCTAATGTTTCAAAATGGTACAGAGCTGGTTTTACTGAGCCAGGGGACTCAGCCCAACCAGCAGATACTGTTTAGCTTCTTTGGGGCTGATGAACCCGCTTGTTTTCTGCTAGTAAAACCTGTGTCAGTTGCCAATGATGACTAATATTCACTCAGAGGTTTTGCATTGGTAGATCTTCGTGCTGATTTTAAAGTAGGACGTTTTTAGTGCCATTATGAGTTTTACCTCGGCCAGGCACGGTGGTTCACACCTGTAATCCTAGCACTACGGGAGGGCAAGACAGGTGGATTGCCTGAGTTCAGGAGAAAGAGCAAGACCCAGTCTCTACTAAAAGTAGAGAAGAAAAAAAAAAAATAGTGGTGGGCACCTGTAGTTCCAGTTATTCTGGAGGCTGAGGCAGGAGAATCGCTTAAGCCCAGGAGTTTGAGGTTGCTTTAAGCTACAATGACGCCATGACATATGACCAAGGGTGACACAGTGAGACTCTGTCTTGGGAAAAAAAAAAAAAATAAAGAATTTTTATCTTGTTTCATGATTGCATAGATATTTTGTCAGAAATTGGAAGAGATGTCAGTAGCTGCCAACCATTTTGGACTGAATATGCATCTATCACAGATTCTATTTGTTAAAGTAATAACATATTTAAGCTTCAGATGTTTAACAAGTCCCTCGTTTATTTCCTATGCCAATTAGAGGTAACTTTGGGATTGCAGAAGAAGATTGGAAACAGAAAGCTTTCTGTATTAGAATCTTTGAGGGTTTGGCTACTTCTTCCTACTTTCTACCATCCATCAGTTCGTTCACTGAACTCTTAGTCTTAAATAGGCCTGTGATCAGCTCTCCTGGAGGAATAAACACCGTCTATATCTGAGACTCCAATCTGGGAGAGACATTTATTTTTTCAAGAGTAAGGATGTAAGGATTTATTTTAGATACATTCACACGACTACCTCAATCAAATGGTGTGTTTGTGCCCTTGTCTGCCTTGTGATGGCATTAAAATCGGTTCCATTTAATAGTAGAAATCAGCTGTTGTGTTTTCTTCTTATGATTTTTCCATAGAAGA
This sequence comes from Loris lydekkerianus, assembly GCA_963574355.1. Classification (NCBI taxonomy): domain Eukaryota; kingdom Metazoa; phylum Chordata; class Mammalia; order Primates; family Lorisidae; genus Loris; species Loris lydekkerianus. Next base: position 27,159 of record CAUYPK010014581.1, read on the forward strand.
TTATTGCAATAACTAGGGCTGCTTATGAAACGGCTGATATAAGGGCTGGAAACAGGCTGGCACGCTCGTCCTGGAAAGGATGAAAGAACAACAAATGAACAAAGTGAAAAGGCAGGTTTTTGTGTTTTCTCTGACTTTTCTAAAGTATCTAACATAATTTATTCCAGCGCTGAGGACAATCAGAGCCTGTATCTCTAAACTCTGAAGACTGAAGTAAGCTCTCTGCAAAGAAAGGGAGACAAGGTATAACTCGGAGAAAAATTTAATCCATTCATCAGAGTTAAGCCACAGGAATAAGTAAAGCTGGGCATAAAGAAGAAAGGAAATACATTTCCATCTTTATCTTTTTCTCCAAGTTGAAGTCCAATGCATGGGGAAAAAAGCAACTCAGTACATTTCATTTCTGATGTGTTTGAAGTCTTTTTTTTTTTTTGAAATTGCAAATTATTGCTTTACATCAAGCTCTGGAAGTGACTGTTGTTTATTCTGGAAGTTTAGTTTTTAATTTTTCTTTTTCTTTCTTGTCAAAAAGAATTAAATCCTGATAGGCAGATGACAAGAACCCGTGTTCGTGCTGATAGAGGTGTGCATCAAAATGCTCCCAAGTGAAAAAGTGACTTCCAAAGGGATCTCATTGAAATTATCTCACTGGGCATCCAGTAATTACTTTGTGGGCTTGATGGGTGGGAACCACATTGGAACCTTTGTTTTTCTGCACAAAATAAATAACAAAATAATAAGTATTTGACATATATATATATATATATATATATATATATATATTTTTTTTTTTTTAATTTAAAAAAATTTTTTGAAACACAGTCTCAGTATGTCACTCTGGGTAGAGTGCCGTGCCATCACAGCTCACAGCAACCTCCAACTCTTGGGCTTAAGCAATTCTCTTGCTTCAACCTCCCACATAGGTGGGATGACAGGCACCTACCATAATGCCTGGCTATTTTTTGTTGCAGTTGTCATTGTTGTTTTAGCTGGCCCAGGCCAGGTTCGGACTCGCCAGCCTCGGTGCACCTGGCTGGTGCTGTAACCACTGTGTATTGGCACCGAGCCAGCATTTGACATATTTCAATCAGAAGAAGGGCTGAACTCCCTGCAGGAGTTTCTGGGAATTGACTGACATGTGTCACTCATTGCTTTCCTCTAAATAACTACCTGTGAACTCAGGATTTGACCCCTGTTTGTCTGCTGTATATGAACTGTTCAATAGGAATATTCTCAGGTACATGTGTGATATGGAAATTGGCCCACAAAGACAAGGTTGCACAAGGCTTTTCACGTGTTTCCATAAAATTTACAACTACAACACCCAGGCATAGAAACAAGATTGCCTTTTTTTTTTTAAGAAGAATGCCTTATTATTTTGTCAAAACTCTTGGAAATCTATGGGTACTAAGGTCAATTTAAAGAAAAGAAATATTTGTATGTTGGTTTTATTTTTTATTCAATTATTTCAAATGATGTTTGAAACCACCCTGCTTCATTTGGAAGCATTCGTTTGGCCATTCGGCATGCAAGGGGGAAGACCTATTCCAAAAGGGAATGGACTGAAGTTACTTAATCCTAATTCATAAAGTCTTAGAGTAGAAAGAACTTTTGAGATGATCAGTCCAATACCTTCTTGAACATAGTCCTCTGGCCTCTCTTGGGCCTTTCTAGTGGATACAAACTCATTATATTTTAGAGAGTCATTCTCTTTGGGGAAATTACTAGGAGTTCTTTCCTGAGATTAAATCTGAATACCAATAATTTTCATATCTCAGAGCAATACAAAGAAGATGATTAATCATTTCATTTAAAAATTATTTTAGGCCTGTGCAAATGTTTAAAGAAAGTTTTAATGTTCCCACATGAGTCTCCTCCCTCATTCTTTTCCCCAAGGTTAAATAGATTCACTTTCACCGACCATTTCATATAGGAGAAGTTTTCAGAGATTTCTCACAATATTGTCCTCTGGAGAAAGTATGAGTCTTTCTCAACAAATTCCAGCTTTGTTTTTGATTGAGAAGAATCACCTTAAACCAGGTGTCATCTGAATTACCTGGGGAACCTTGAGAAGTTTTGTTTCATTTCATTTGTAGACATTTGATTTCAGGTAATAGGATACGGGGCCTGGGCATTAGCATTTTCTAAAAAGTCACTCAGTTTAGTAGAAATAATGCCCCCTTTACCAAAATTACCTGAGTTCCAGGCAGGGATTTAGGACCAAGGAGGCAGGTAGGTAACAAATGTGTGATCAGGCCAATGGAGTCGTAAGACAGCCTATGTAACCATTTCAGGAGAAGCAACATTTACCATTTATCAAATGCTTACTTAAGGCCTGGCATCTGGCTAACTGTGAAGTTATTTAAATATAAAAGGTATAAATAAGAACCTGAGGCTGAGAACAATTGACATGGCCAGGATGATACTGGCTAAGACAGAGGGGCAGGGAGATTACTCTCCAGACTCTTGTGACCTGGAGCTGACCTCCCCCTTGACACCTGGCTGTACCACTATGCCTGGCCCTTACAATAAGGGCCTGGAATAGAAATAGTGGCCATTTGACTGTGAAAGTTAGTTGGTCTTAGGCTGCTGGGAGGCCCAATGTAGTGAAGCTGCGTGGACGCCCTTTGCCATCTGGATTACTGGGGCAGACCTGGGTAAAGATGCAGGTCTCTCCCACTAATGCCCTCGCTCCAGTCCTTTTGCCCACACGGCATCCTGAACACAGGAGGTAGCCAGGGTGGAGGACAGCTCCCTTTGAGACCAGGATGTTTCAAAAGACCATAGGAAGGTTGATTACAGAGGAAGCAGGCAGGGTGTGGTGACAGTCCCACCCTGACCCCCATGTCCATTCTCCTCTAGCTCAAACCAACACAGCAGGCCTTTCTCCAGGAAGTACGTGAGGGCGAAAAAAGCTGAAAAATTAGCTGGGCATTGTGGTGCATATACCTATAATCCCAGCTACTCAGGGGCTGAGGCAAGAAGATCACCTGAGCCTGAGAAGCTGAGATTGCTGTGAGCCACGAAACCACAGCATGCTACCTAGGGTGACAGAGTAAAATTCTGTCTCAAAAAATATATAGACATTAGCTCCACTTCAGAGAGAAGAGATGGATTAAGCACTTGCCGAGGGTCATACGGCCGCTTCTCATAAAGCTGTGCGGTCAACTGAATGAGTTTTATTAAAGGTGACTTTTTAAGGATTAGTTGGTGACCTACTTTTGCTTTCTTTGTATATTAGCTATGGATGCTCTTGAAAGTAACCTAAATATTATTTGGTCAAAATGTTCATCTGCCCAGTCAATTATTTGAGCATTTTATACCACCAGTATTTCGTGCTTTAACACAGGGCTACGTTCATTTTTATCGCTATGGATACTCGGATAAGTAAAATAGAATCAGGACTCTGTTTCATTACTGGTGACAGGAACCAATATCTGACTCTGCACATGTGTCCATGTTTTTAATATTTGATTCAGTTCTGAAGGCTCAAATGCGTATAAACGCTGCTGCAGAGAGCATGTCTGTGGAATGGTTCTTACTTGTCTTTCTTGCTCTGGTTTGACCATCCCCCCCCCCCCCCAATATGAAGCGAAAAGAACGTAGGTGAAGGGAGAGCAAAGCCCTGTGGCAAAGGCATGTGAGGCTCAGGATTGCTGTGGCTGGTGTAGCCATGCACAGTGGAGGCTGTCTGGAGGCCCGCACGCACAGCACGGGGAGGGCGTATGCACAATTGGCTTTCCAGGTTCTCTTTCTCTCTTCTCTTCTTTCCTTTTTGTCTGACAGAGTCTCACTCTTTTGCTGGGCTAGAGTGCTGTGGCATCACCCTCGCTCACAGCAACCACGAACTCCTGTGTTCGGCGATCCTCCTGCCTCAGCCTCTCTAGTAGCCAGGGCTACAAGCATCTGCCACAATGTGCAGATACTTTTTCTATTTATGGTAGAGACAGGGCCTCCCTCTTGCTCTGGCTGGGCTCAACTCCTGAGCTCAAAGGATCTTCCCACCTCAGCCTCCCAGAGGGCTAGGATTATAGGCAGGAACCCCTTAGTCCAGCCCCAAGATCGATCGATCTTTCTTTCTTTCTTTCTTTCTTTTTCTTTCTTTTCTTGTTTCATTTTTTTCCCCAACCAAGATATGTTTGACTTCGTGCTTTTTTTCCCTTTAAAATCACACCCTCATTAGTTTCCAAAGACAATTAGGAACCAACAGACCAATACTCTAACTTCTCATCTTTAAATACACCAGACCCAGAGAGATACATTGTTTGGAACCTGTGGACAAAGGTAATAATAGCAGTAGTCATTTACTGAGAATATGAGATATGTGTGTACCAGGACTTAGTCTGAATAGTACCTTATTTATTTATTCTTCAAAGCAACCCTATGAGGTAGAAACTTTCACAACCCCAGTGAGCGCCAGCTCCTACGGCAGATTGAGGCCACAGCACTGCAGCCTGGGGCAACAGAGTGAGATACTGTCTCCAAAAAAACAGTGAGATACTGTGTTCCAAAAAAAAAAAAAATAATTAAACAAAACAACAAGTTCGCAGATTATAACTTGCAAGGGCCACGGAATTGTCAAATATTCAATCCAGGACTTAAGTTAGCTGCGTTCTGAGAAGGGTCATTTGTGACTCTTGTAGGACAAACTGTTCTTCAGAGGTAAGCTGCCTGTGTGTTGGCAGCTTGGAAAATCGTCAAGGTCACGCTCATGGCCCACTTGCCATGGATTTTTACTTCCTCCCTTTGGTGGTTCCTGATAGGAACTGGAAATTCTCGTTGAAGTCACTGTTGGGAGATATTTGGATGAATTCAGCAGGGGCCGGAAGAAGACAAAGGGCAGACTGCTTAAGGAGTGGTGATCAAAGCAGGTCGGGAGGACCCGCGGGAACTGGCAGCCCTCTGCCTCACTGTGGAGGCTGCGGAACCAGTGCTCCTGACAGTAAAGCCAGAGGGTAATTTTGCAGGATGCTCATCTGCCTGTTTTGCAGGATACTAATTAAAAAAAAAGTATCTGTAGGATTTCTCACAATCCCATTTTGAGATTTTCTTAGTCCCAATTAGAGTATCACTTGGCATTCAGGGGTAAAAAAAGATCGCGCTTTGAGTGTGCTCTGCGTGTGCCGTGGGCAATCTCCTCTGCCCTCCACCATCCTCTCATTTTCCTTCTCGGCATTCAGACTCCAGCAGGCACCCACTCGACCTCACACCCTGAAAACCTGCATTGGTGGCAGCTGCCGAGGGATAAACAGGACACAGCAGATGTGCCAACAGCCGGAGTGGACTCAGTTCATTGTGAAACCGTCTTTCAAGTGAGACTCAGCCAACAGCTCCCAGGCCGCCTCATGTGTTCTTTCGTTAGTTAAAAAGTACAATAAATTTGTTGTGGAATAAGAAGGCTTAGAAAAATTTCAAAAATGTAATGGTTTATTTTGAAGCTCTAGATTTAAAAGTCAGGGTTTCTAAGCATGACTAGTCCCTGAGACATTGTAGTCGTCGGCCATGGTTTAGCTTTCCCAGGTAAGTTTTCCTAGAAAGAAAGTTAACTAATCTTAGATCTCAGCCACTATACCATTTCAACTGGGACTTAGATGTCCAAGTCCAGGCTGGGTTCTCATTTAATTAGTTTGGGGTTTAGTCTAGCCATCTGGATTTTAAAGGGATCCGCAGGTGACTAGTGTACAGCTAACATTGAGAACCACTGATATAAAAGGATTTCCTGGAGGTGATCCTGATCACCTGTTGGTCGGGAAGTTCACAGTCCTTTCTCCTCTGACAGAGGAGAAAGAGACTTGGGTTCCAAAGCCGTCACCCTCACTGCTCATCCCTATGACTTTGGGAAAAGTGTGTCCTACTTTTACAATGACAGCAATAGCCCTCCCTGTGAGGTTGCTGTTAGAGCTGAACAGGGTCATTCACAGGAAGTATCTAGCACTGAGCCTGGCCTCTCGTCCAGCTTTCCTGATGTCCTGTGCTTGTCCTTTTGTGTAGGCTAGCTTCATTTGAAAAAATGGGTGTGCCCGCATATTACATTTATTTGTGCTTAATATTTATGCTAACTCCCTCCTAGGGAATGGGTTATGCCCTAGATAAAATGAAAACTCTTAATACATATCTGTTGACTTGAAGTTGGTAATGAGATTGCTATTCACTCTCAGGTGGGAAACATTGCGACTGGAGGGACAGGAATGCAGAGAGAAGAGGACCGTTACCTGCATTTCCCCCACTGTTGCCTTTATATATAATTTTTGCTGGGTAACAAAGGAATTCTAAAATGTCCTTTCCATATTAACTAAAACAGTACCCTCTGGCATCGCACACAGCCCTCTCATTTTAGCCTTCGGATGCATTTTATGTGGGAGAGATGGACACTTGTATTGGTTGTATCTGTCAGGTTTTACACAAGGTTTTAGTTGGCGAAAACTATTCTTCTGCTACAGAACTTTGAGAATCTTTTCCAGTCTATAGTTGAGGAAACTGAGGCCCTGTCAAGTTAGATGATTGCCAAGTTCTCACTGCAAATAAGGGACTGAACTGGGTGGTGTCCTCAGCAATTCTGGTCTCCCCTCTGACCCCTCTTTCTTTCATGGTCTACAGTGCTGATCGCTAGACTTGAATGCAGGTGAGATTCACCTGGGGATTTGGCTGAATTGCTACATGCCGCTTCAGTAGTGCCAGAGCAGGTCCCGGGAACCCTCCCATTTAATATGCTTCCCCGTGTCAGAATACAACAGCCTTTCAGTGCTAACAGTGACTTCCCAGAGCGTCAGTCAGGCGTTACGTAGACTCAAGACTCACCTGTAACTCACGCTTTTCCAGTCTGTTATCCTTCCGGCGTGGATGCTTGCATTTGGAACGTGTCTCCTCTTTCTTCCCCTGATCCCCACTATTTAGTCAATTTCTCCCTTCCTATTCCAGTCACATTCTTCTTTGCTCAATTCTTAAAAATGAACATTTAATGATTGCCCCAAAGTTGTCACAGATTGCTTTGTATGTATTGACTTCTTTATAACCAGTCCATGAGCCCTTTTAGATGGGAATTGTCTTCTGACTGTTCACAATTCTGAATACATGTAAATGATGAGTAAATATGTACAGGCGATGAAAACCAGCCTGTGTCAGTTTGACTGACACGTGGTAATGGGGAATTGCTAACTTTTTTATTCGTGGGTGTATCTTAAAATAAACACCACTGTCATCATTATTATTTTCATCAGCATGTCCTTATTATTATTTTCTTTCCCTAGGTAGTCTGCTGGGTCTTTGCACAATGATCATTTTCTGTAGAATTTCTGAAATATCATTTGCTTGACTCAGTCCATCATAGGCCGTTGTTGCTTAGCAATAATAATGACATGCTGAGAATTATCTAAGGTGCTGTAACACCCCGAGCAGAGGCTAGCCCAGGGCAGCAGGCTGGTTAATTGTGGTCTTCAGTCATCACCAGGACATCAGTGCCAAGGAGGGAAGGAAAATGCATTTAAATTATATTTTTGATATAAATTCACATTAAAACAATTAAGTAGTCTTAAGTTCTTAATATGCAGCCCATTTGAATATGCTTAAAACAATACACATAGAAACCCAACCTAAATAACGTATTTTTCTCAAGAGCCTGAGAGGTTATTTGACAGTATGTGTGGCTCCTGCCTTCCTTCCAGAACTCTCTGTGGGTGATGGACAGGGATGGGTGGCCATGGCGTTGATGGCTGAGTAGTCACTTGAGGAATGGCTACTTGTGAAATGTCATTCTTAGAGCCATTGTGAATGATTGGATATACTTGTTGCTTCTTTTTCTTATAACTCAATGAGTTGCTTATGTTCCTAGGCCTGGGGTCTTTCATGTCAAGTTTAAGTCAGCTGTGGATCACAAATGCCAATCCTGAAAGTAGGGTTTGTATTGGAAAACTTGGAACTATACGCTACCAATTAGAGAGACTGACTAATGCCCTAGATGACCTCATCATCTCTTGTCTCCTCCAAGCCCCACAGCTTTGTGGTCATATTGCAATTAGTGATACAGAGATAGAATATATACCGAATGTTGTCATCACTGATGACTGTTTCCAGCATCATCCTGACAATATTCTTACTACTTTTTTGAACACGGAGGCCCTCAAGTGTCCTAGGCATGGGATAGAACTCATCCAATGAGTTAATAAAAATAAAGAAAATCTGGACGTTAATAAAAATAAAGAGAAAGATGAGCATAATCCTAAAGGGAGAAAAATAAGTTAGAGACGGGGAATGGGTATTCCAGTAGCCCACCATCTCCAGGTGAAACATACAGAGGTAAATTCATGGTTCTTCAAGATAAGCAATTCTCAGGAGGCTCAAATATGGGCCAGTGTGTGGAAAGAGCAGGGCCAGTGACATTTCACTTTGTGGGGTCTAGTGCTTGATTCGTTAAAGAGTTATCCTTATTAGCTGTAGTTCATTCATACTCATGTTGACTTCGGTACAGAGATTCTTTTATGGAGTTCTCTGGCCCTTTCTCTCAGAACAAGGGACAAAATATTTTTAAATAACTTCTGAGTGGGCATTAGCAGGTAGAGTTCTTGAACTTTAACAATGAGATGTGAAAAATAACAGTCTATGAATCTCTAAAAGATCCCTCAGTGAATTTGAAGTTTGTTTTGAGCTTTGAGCTCCATTTAGGTACAACATTGATATTTACTGTCAATGTCATGGGCATGCTCACTGCCCCTGTGACTGTACTATGTTCTGGAACATCAAGGCCCTGGAATGCTAAAATTGGTACTTATGATGGAGCAGTCAGGAATTGCTTAGAGGATACCAAGAGAAAGATGGCAAAACCCCAAAGAGCAGGAGAAAAATTATGCTCTAAAAAATCTATCTTTATGAAAACAGGCCAGTCTTTCTCTATTCACTACAACTAGACCCTCTGCTTTAAAATAGTCTCCTTATGGTGTCATCTGCTCCTCTCCAGCTGCCTGGAATCACACAGGTGCCACACACCCGCCCACCACACATTTAACCTTGTAAACTTGCTTTGACCTTGTAAGCAGGCACACTTGCCTAAACCTGCTGGAGCCAGACGTCAGTGTTGCTCAGCTTCCCTGTAGCTGCCTCCTGACCCTGGGTAAGTGTCTTTGCAAGCTGCCCAACTATTTCCAGCCTCTAAAGTTTCGTTTTCCCAGGATATTCATAGACTTTGCACCTGTGTACTGTTTAGCAGAAAGTAAAACTTTTGTCTCCCTAAGAACGTTTTAAATTCAGATTGCCTTGGAGACAGAATAGACAGAATGCCTTGAAATTTCCTGAGTGTCCATGACTTCGTGCTCTGAAGCTAAGAGAGCGCCTGAAGAGTGAATCCTTAGTATACTTCAAAACATGCAAAGACCACTGACAGTAAGGGGCTGTGGATAATCTGGAAAAATCTGCTACCGCGTATTGATATCAATGTTGGAAATTTTAGGAGGAAAAACATTGATCACACATAGCCTGCTAAAATGGGTGAGAGAATCAATACAGAAACTCTAAGTGTTCTGAAATTCCACATAAATTGGGTATCTGCTTAAATGATGTGCATGTCCCAGACGACTGCATTGTTACTGCTTCCTGTTTTCAAGAGGAAGGACAATGGTAGGTATCTGATGTAATTTCTATGTATTTACATTTGTTTTTATGATAATAAAAAGGGTCCTTGTGGAAGACTTGAGAATAAAATCTATGAGCAAAATGAGAAAACCATTTCCCATAATCACATCACCTGACGAGAATTGTTATTGTCCATCTTGCTCTCACTTCTCATCTTTACACACATCATTTTTTTACCAAAATGCTTTTTGGAATCTCGCTTTTTCAATTGGCAAAAATCCATAAACGTATTCTCATACCAATACATATGTATTTATTATCCCTTTAAATGACCGTATGAAGTTCCTCGGATTGATTCCTGGTAATACAACTAATTTCCCATCCATGAATTCAATAGGGATTTATCTTTTTGCTGTTCTTAAAATGTTGCAAAAATATCCTTTGGTCTACATGTTTGAGATCTTGTTCTTTAATGTAAATATGCTAAAGTAGATGGCTAGCACAAAGAATAGGTAGTTTTCAATTTTTAAGTATTTATTGCCAAATTGCCCTCAAAATGTTTTCTTCAGATCTCATTGTAGTTCTTTTAATTAGTTTCATTTTACATCTTTGTCAAGGTGACAGGTGAAAAAAAAATTGTGTAGTGGGTTCTTTTGTTTATTTAGTGGATATTTATTGAACGTTTGCTACGTATCAGAAACTGTCTGATTAGGATTAGGGGAACAGAGTAAAACAAGGTGGAAAAGTTCCTTTCTTTCATGAAAATATAATTGTGGTGGATGGTACCAATATGCAAACAAACAGAAAAATCTTACCTGGTGAGATGTGCTAACCTAAGAACTGGGGCAGCCAGTGATTGGGGAAACTACATTGGTAAGGTGGTTGTCATTCCGAGAGGTGATATTTACACTGAGATCTGAATGAGAGAAGGCCACACAGCGTTTCTGCAGAGGAGGGTTCCCGGTGGACAGAATCGCTAGCACCAAAGTGCACAGGGAATTTTATAGCACCACTGTCCGCAATAGTCAAGAGGTGGAAACAGCCCTAACATCCATGGATGGATGACTGGATAAACAAAAGTGGTCTATCTACACTATGGAATATTATTCAGCATTGCAAAAAATTGAAGGCATGATACATGCTGCCACATAGATGAGGAACCTTGAAAGCATGCCACTAAGGGAAGGAGGCTGGGCACAAAAGTTCACACATTGTAAGATTCCACTCGTGTGAACTATCCTGAATAGATGAATTTGTAGAGATAAAAAGTAGATTAATTGTTGTGAGGGTCTGGGGGGCTGGAGAGTGATGAATTAACTGGTGTGGAGTTTCCTTTGAGTGCAATGAAAATGTTTTGGAAGGTTTTGGTCTACAAAGGGTGGTTATTGAGGATATTGTTAATGTACTAAATGCTACTAAATTGTACATTTTAAAATGGTTAATTGTATGTTTTGTGACCATTACCTTAATTTATAAACGTGTGGTAGTATAGGCTTGCTCTTTTTAAGAACAGAAGGGCCAGGGGTGGATGTATATGAGAATGGTAGGGAGGTAGTTGAGAAAGTTCTGTACTTCCTTCAGGGGCGGAGGATTGTAGCTTTTATCCCTTGTCAAATGGCTGTGAATGTTTGGTTACATCCTGTGGGTGAAAGGGCTTCCTACCCCTTCCCTGGTGGTGGACAGGTCTTTGTCCTCCTCCCGGAAAACAATGGATGTGTGCTGTGCCCTGGGGCAGGACAGTTTGCTGCCCTCTGGTGGTAGTTATGGCATCTGCCTCATGAACAAGAAAGGTCTGGAGAAATGGGCAGCGCTTGGGCTCCTCCCATCCTCTGTCAGAGAGCATTTGGGCAGTGGGGGTGGGAGGGTCTGTTTGTCTCCCCTGTCCAGGTGGAGGCTTTCTTATGTGAAAGGAACTACCCAGGGAGTGTACACTTCTCACGGGTCTGAAGATCCCAGCTATTCTCTACTGGCACCTGACCTTTAAGAATTTCTGAAAATCTTAGCAAATTTCTTTTTACCTACTTACATGGTAGCTGCTGCTTTTTCCTATGTCTGAAAAAGGTGAAACAGTTGTTATGTCTTGTGTCTGTTGGACATGATTAATTCTTTTGGGGATTTAGTTCACTTGGTGTCCTGGTTTGTTCAGCTCCAAAGAAGTTAGGATTTTGTTGATTATCTAAATTTTATTTCTTGTTAGATTGGAAGTGATACTTACTTAGGGCTTTCTAAGTCGAAGTAGAATTATGTATGTAATATGTGATTATATTTCTTACATAGCACAATAAAGTATTATAATTACTTATATTATACATATAGTTTATGCATAGTCAAATAAGTCCAATTTTTTTATGGTTTCTGCATATCACATTTTTAGGACAGAAAACGTGTCATACAAATGTATGTTGTATATACATTTACATACATTTCTCACAAAATGCTAAATTAATATTCACCTGTATGTTTTATAATATATATATATATTTTTAGAGACAGAGTCTCATTTTGTCACCCTTGGTAGAGTGAGTCACAGCTCACAGCAACCTCCAGCTCTTTGGCTTAGGCGATTCTCTTTCCTCAGCCTCCTGAGTAGCTGGGACTACAGGTTCCCCCCCCCCCCCCAATGCCGGGGTATTTTTTTTTGTTGCAGTTTGGCTGGGGCCAGGTTTGAACCCACCACCCTAGATATATGGGGTCCACGCCCTACTCACTGAGCCATAGGCGCCGCCCTGTTTTATAATATTTCATAGATTTTCTTTTCACATTTAGATCTTAATCTATTTGGAATTTACAATAAGATCTAAAGTAATCTTACTTTCTTCTTCCAAATGATTAGATGGAAGCCTACCGTTTTCTTTTTTTATTTGAAATGGCGCCTTTATTATATGCTTATTTTGGTCCATTTATATATTCCATTGCAATCCATTGATCCAATCCAGTTTTTTTCCCCCACAATGCAACTAAGTTTTAATGACTGTAGCTTTATAAAGCGTTCTAACCAATGGGTTAATTTCCCTTTCATTACTCATCTTTAAGAAAAAATTCTACTTTATTCCTGCAATTTTTCTTCTAAGTAATCATCTTTCAGGTTCTTTCAGAGATCTCACTGGAATTTTTTTGAGGTTATATTAAATCTTTGAGCAGTCTGGTGAAGAAATAACCTATTTAAACAATATCTTCCCATTCGTAAATTTTAGTAAACTTTTTATTATAACTTTCAACAGAATTTTAAGAATATTTGTGTCTATATAATTTTCTTTGGCTTATAAACAAGATCTATGCCCCTTATTTTCCAACTAATTATTGTTAGAATATAAGACAATATTAATAAGAATTAACATACCTAACTCTGCTTATATGCCAAATATGATGGCAAAAAATTTTGCATACTTATATCACACAATTCTGGCAACAATCCTATGAGTTAGGTAGAATTAGTTCTATTTTACACATAAAGAAATAAAAGTTTAAAAAGGTCAAATTGTTTGGGGTGGTTCCTGTGGCTCAAGGAGTAAGGAGCTGGCCCCGTATACCAGGGGTGGCTGATTCAAGCCCGGCCCTGGCCAAAACTGCAAAAAAAAAAAAAATAAGAAAAAGTCAAATTGTTTTATCTGATGTTAGAGAAAAGTATATGACATATTTTGAATTTGAAAGAATAGTTTGATTTTAGTATGGTACTTTTAATTTCTACCTTATTTTAATATTTTAAACAATGATGATAGTTATGATGATCATCAACTATGATGATGATGGTTTTAAATGATGATCCTGCATTTAAAAATATACATATCTGAAAGTAACACTAATTTTATGTGATTATTACTAATGTGATTCTCTTTACCTCTGTCTCTGATTTCATTGGCTAGTACTTTTAGCATTATATTAAGTACTAGAGGTAATAATAGGTAATCTTTGCTTTTTATTGTGAATGTTCTTGTTTTTTCCCTAGCTAGCTATTTAAGATAGGTTTTAAAAATATTAATGCTATCATTATTATTAATTCATCATGACTATCAATAAGTCAAGAAGAGATCTTTAATGTTTGTCCCATGTCTATTAGATAATCATATTTTTTGGTGTTTGAGTGACTATTTTTATGATTTACTACATTTCCTAATATTGAAAAACTGTTATATTTCTAGAATAACTACCATTTAGTTATCACCAATTAAAAAATATACTGGTGAATTTAATACTTATTTTTAGCTTTGTTTCCCAATCATTTATAAGTGATTAATTTTGTTGCATTTTTTGTTTGCTAATTTGATGGATTTAATATCAGAATAATTTTTAATTTTTTAATAAATTATTTTTTAATGCTCTGTAACCAATTAGACACTTGATCTTAGCCAAAAATCCAAGAAGCAATATGTTCTGGAACCAATTAACTACTATAGAAATTATCTGTCAAAAATTTTAAAGAACAAGTGAATTGTTTTTGAATAGTTCTTCCTCAGCATTTTCAACTTCTTGAAAATTTATTGTTACATTTAGGTATTTTAATTCTTCTTGGCTTACATATGATAATTTATAGTTCCCAGAATATTATACATTATTAAGGTTTTTACAACATTGAAGTTTATTTACATTTTATAAAATATTTTCCAGATGATTTTAAAATATGCAGTTCTGTTATATTTCATTTCTCATGAATTTTTTTTTTTTTTTTGGACAGTTTTTGGCCAGGGCTGGGTTTGAACTCACCACCTCTGACATATAGGGCCGGCACCCTAGTCCTTTGAACCACAGGTGCCATCCATATTTCATTTCTCATTTCTTTCTTATTCTACCTGATAAATCTTTCCAGAATTTGGCTTTTTTTTTTTTTTTTTTTTTTTTTTTTGAGACAGTCTCAAGCTGTTGCCCTGGGTTAGAGTGCCATGGTGTCACAGCTCACAGTAACCTCCAATTCTTGGGCTTATGCAATTCTCTTTCCTCAGCCTCTCAAGTAGCTGGGACTATAGGCACTCACTGCAACCCCTGGCTATTTTTGTTGTTGTTGTTGTTGTTGTTATTGTTGTTTGGCAGGCCCCAGCTGGATTCAAACCTACCAGCTCCAGGGTATGTGGCTAGTCCCCTAGCTGAGCGATAGGCACCAAGCCCGAATTTGACTTTTTCAATGTGTAATTTTCAAACATCCAGCTCTGAGATTTATCAGTTCTACTGTTGTTGCTTTCCTGAGCCTCAGCTTACTCAGCTGTAAGTTGAAGGTAATAGTATTGACCTCATAGTGTTGTCTTCAGATTTTGATGGGACTTGAAATACAAAAAGCTCTTCCCATCCTAAATCACATAGAAATAAAAAAATAGTCAGCATGATCACTAGATTCTGCTTTTAAATATATTTATCTCTTCTTCCTCATTTCTGTAGGTTTATTTACGTCTCTTATTTAAAAGCCTTGAGTTTCAGACTAATTGAAGACACCTTTTTTCTTTTTTCTTAGTGTAGATTTACTCTAACGTATAAGTTTATCTCTAAGGGTTGACATTAAAGTTCAAAATTGTCTATAACAAAGCATTGATTTTGTCTCATCTCAATAATTATATAGAATAATGGTTTCAAGAGATTTTTGTTTTGTCCTATATTTTAATTTATGTATTGGGGTTTTTGTTTGTTTTTGTTTTTTGGTGTTTTTTGAGATTGGGTCTCTGTTGCTTGGGCTGTAGTGCAGTGATGTCATCATAGTTCAGGGTAACCTCCAACTTCTGGGCTCAAGTGATCCTCCTGCCTCAGTCTTCTCAGACTATAGCTGTGTTCCACCATCCTGGCAAAGTTTTTTTTTTT
>CAUYPK010014583.1:0-15006 GCA_963574355.1 Loris lydekkerianus
TCCTTTCTATATTCTTCATATCATTCTTCTCTTATTTGATTCTGTTTTTGGATTTCCTTTTGGTTATTTTCGGCTCTATTAGCAGTTTCCTTCATTGTTTCCATCATTTTCTTTATTGTTTTCATCATGTGTATTCTAAATTCCCTTTCTGTCATTCCTAACATTTCTTTATTGGTGGAATCCTTTGCAGTACATACCTCATGTTCCCTTTGTGGGGTTGTTCTGGACTGGTTCTTCATGTTGCCTGAAGTTTTCTGCTAAATATTCCTCATTAGTGATTTCTTTTATCTGTTTCCTTGCCCTAATTGTCCTTTCACTTCCTATTACTCTTTAAGTTCCCATGCCTGTGGACTAAGGTTTCGATGGGTCTTTTTGGTATAGGACAAGAAGGATGCAAAGGTTGAAAAGCTGGAAGGGATGAAAGAAAGAAGGAAAGAACAAAAAAAAATTGAGAAAGGACAGAGGGTGGGGAAAAGGAATATTGACAAAAAAAAAAAAAAAAGGAAGGCATAGAAAGAGGGAGACAGAGCAATATAGATGTACAGTAGGGTACTTTAACACAACCTTAAAAAAAAACCAACCTCTGGGGGTGCCCAGTTGGGTGGTTCCCTTGAGGTCAGCAGCTCTTTGCTAACCTGATCATACCCAGTACCCCACCTCCACCAAATACAGAGGAAAGACAAAAATGCTAGAAATCAAAGCAAAACAAGCAAACAGAAACCTTTATGAGGTAAAATTGGGTGAAAAACCAAATAATAGAAGTAGAAACACTAGCAAAAATGAAGTTCTAGTTATTGAAAAAGGCAGCAATGGGAAATTGTATTTAAACTAGAAAACTGGAGAAAGAAAAGAAAAATCTGTGAGGAAAAGGTTAAAATTAAAAACAACAACAACAACAGCATCAAAACAAACAAAAAAACTCAAAGAAATAACAACAACAACAACAACAACAACAACAAACCAAAAACAAAGCAGTATATATAGCTTGTTGAATATTGTCTTGGAAACAGGTGGTCTTCTGGGGTATGAGATGTTAATCACAATGCTTATATGACTGGAGGCCTCCACTGATTTCTCAAACCCCGCAGTGTAGACACCCTAAGTTGCTCTTCAGCCCTCTTAAAAGGCAATGTAGTCGTCTAAACTTGCTAAGCACAAGCTTTCCCAGGAAAGTGCTTGTCACTGGAATCACTGCTAAAGTGGCTATCCACTTACCCAGTGTGCCAAAACTTGTCTCACTGTGTTCCTGAGGGTTAGGGCTGTAAGGTGGCTCAGCCCCCACCTTTAGGCTGCTCAGCCACTAGGTTACTATCTCCCACCTGATCCTTGCTCTGCAACCATGAGGGAAGACCTTGCTGGGGCAGTTCTCTAACAATGTCTCCCTGTGGCCCACAGCCAAACACTATTAGCTCTATCCATCTGGCTCAGTCTGGAACCCTAGACAATGTCCAAAGTCCTCCACACTCCTGCTCAAGCTCTCCCCAAGGCAGTTCAACTGAGTGCCAAGTCCAAAAACACAAAAACAGTTCACAAGTAAGGCCTTTCCAGATTGCAGTCTTGCTGCTACTGTACTTACAGCTGTCAGCGGGATTAGACCGATCAAACACACACGATTACTTGCCAGTTTTCCACTGTTTTTGTGCTCCTCTTGGGGTCCAGAAGTCTCACGCTGATTCCTTGTATCCTCAAAGGGATGATTATAGGCAGATTCCACCAGCCAGAGATGCCTGGAGTCTTATCTCCCCAGACTCATGGTGCCCAGATGCAAGAAAGCTGTTACTCAGCCACCATCTTGCTCTCTCTCCTCACATTATTTTTCTTAAAGTTACAGTTTTTACAAACCTATCAATGACATTAAATGGGGACTTACTATAAAATATCTGTGTATACAAATATGTATACATTGTATATATTTATACATTATATTTGTTATTTCTTGTAAGATAATGCTGATGATGTATATATATCATATATAGTGTGTACACTGAAGCATTGTATACTGAAGCATTATATCTTTAATGTTATAATATTTATTAACATAATATAAATATTATGGCATTTATATAGGTATAAATACCTTTATAAACATATTAAATACCTATATAAAGTTAAAACTGTATATTTTTGATACAATTTGTTATTCAATTGTGTTGTAAATATTTGATACAAACATCTGTGATAATGAAGACTTTAAATTTCACTTTATTTTATTTTATTTTATTTTATTTCATTTATTTATTTATTTATTTTGAGACAGAGTCTCACTATGTAACCCTAGGTAGAGTGCTGTGGCATCACAGCTCATAGCTACTTCAAACTCTTGGGTTTAAGTGATTCTCATGCCCCAGCCTCCCAAGTAGTTGGGACTACAGGTGCCTACCACAACTCCAGGCTATTTTTTTTGCTGCAGTTGTCATTGTTGTTTAGCTGGCTTTGGCTGGATTTCAACCCACCAACCATGGTGCATGTGGCTGGCACCGTAACCACTGTGCTACGGGTGCTGAGCCAAGACTTTAAATTTTAAATAAAAAAAATAAAAGTTGATACATTAGGACAATGATATATAATAACTTTTTAAATTTAGGGATACTAATTTTAAAATGATACATCTTATATCAAGATATCCATACTAAGGTTTTAATTTTCAATGTAATTTATGGAAGTGAATCAAACTTGAGTTTGTTAACTAAGAATATTTTGTTTATATAGTTTCATATTTCATAATTGAACACCAGGTTATAAATTTCAGGAGTTCCTAACCCCAAATAATATTTGAAAATTAATTTTTGTATTTCATGCAGTAACACACTGGATATTTGTAGAATTATACATTCTCTTTTTGGATCTAAAAATTCCATTAATTAAAATAAATACTTTGTGAAAGTAGAATAAAAATATGCATACCACATCCAGTCTTTCTTGTATAGTTGTATGTTTAATCATTTATATTACATAGGCAGAGTTAATGATTGGGAGAAATAGAAGAAATGTTATGGTGGTGATAATTTTGAATATAAAAGAACACTGACAATGTGTGTTTTTGTTTTCAGATATGTAAGATTTCCTCTATACTACTACAATGAACATATTTTTCATTTATGCATTTATTTCATTTGTCATTAAAAACTGCCTATTTTTGCAAGTTTGTATTGGAATCTCAGCCAGCACCTTTCTCCTCCTCCTCAGCGTCTTCATACTTCCTCTGGATCACAGAGTGAAACCCACTGACCTGACCATCTGTCACTTGGCCTTCATTCACATAGTGAAATTCTTCATCACCCTATTAATGCGGTCTCCAGAACTCTTTGAGTCATTGATCTTTCAGAAAGACCTCAAATGTAAGGCATTTTTCTATCTGTGCAGAGTGATCAAGGATCTCTCCATCTGCACCACCAGCCTCCTGAGCATGCTCCAGGCCATCACCATCAGCACCTCCTGGTTGGCCAGATTTAAACATAAATCCACAGGTTATGTTATTCATGTTTTATTCTTTTTGTGGTCCTTCACCTTGTCTATTAACAGTATCATGATCTTCTACACTGTAGCTACTTCTAATGTGACCCAAAAAAATCTACTGAATATAAATAAATACTGCTCACTTTCTCTCATGAGCTCCATCATCAAGGGACTTCTTTTTATTCTGTCATTATCAAGGAATGTTTCCTTTATAGGCATCATGCTGCTCTCAAGTGCGTACATGGTGATCCTCCTACTCAGGCATCAGAGACGGTCTCAGCACCTTCATAGCACCAGGCTTTCCTCTAAAGCCTCCCCAGAGAGGAAGGCCACAAAGACCATCCTACTATAAGTGAGTTGTTTTGTGCTAATGTACTGGGTGGATTTTATTATCTCTTTCTACTCAACAGTGTTATGGGCATATGGCCCAGTCATCCGGGGTGTCCAGGGTCTTGTGGTAAATATGTATGCCACAGTCAGTCCTTTGGTGCTACTCAATTCACTATCAATTCAGACAAAAGAATAAACATTCTTCAAAATATATATGCAGAAGTGCCATAAAATAAAAATAATTTTCTGAAGAATATGTTCTTCTGCTATCAGTTAAATTTTCAAGTAGTGGATAATTTATTTGATTTAATTAACATGTGTAAAATTTTACGTTTATTATATATTAGTCATTTTAAACTGGGCCTGTTAAAACCTTTGTGGTTGTAAAAGTCTGATATCCACCATGACTTAATGTCCCATATGTTTTAGAAGTTTGTCATTTTTTATTTTGCTTCCCTGAACTTCGTATAAGAAAACATTTCTATCTTAACAAGGTCCTATTAGTAATAAAATTTATCAATGTTTTACTTTATCCATTATGTTTTACTTCCAAAAATATTTTATGTTACCCTTATTTCATAAAGATATTTCAGCTGGATAACCAATTATATAGTGAGAACAATAAATTTTTCTCAGCATTCTTTATTTCTATATATTCTATATTATACAGCTCTAGAGATGCTCTCACCTTATTTCATAGTCCACAACAAATTACAATTTGGAAATAATTTGGTTGGCACATTTGAAAAATTTTATATTTTAGATAAGTTCATTGAGTAATTTTGTTTGTTTAATCAAACAGAGCAAGTTGAACAGACCCCAAATCCTTGAGATTCATGTGATTACACAATACCCAAAGGGAGTACTGGCTTCTTGGGTTGACTACTCCTATAAATTTTTCTTTTAATTTATTTTTACTCCTGGAAAGTTCCCAAATTTTCCTGTTCAACTTGTCAGGTAATTTATGAAAAATAGTAACTTTTGAGTATTTTTAGGTATCTGCACCAAATAATATTTATGAATATATTTTTGTCCTAAATATGAAGTATATAGTAATAATCATTGATCTTAAAGAGAACTCCTGTTTATGGCCAGACTTACTGTTTTTCTGTACCATTAAGTTATCATTGATAAAGTTAATTATGTAAATTAATTATTTTACATAATTACTGTAGGTCCTTTGGCTTTAATTAGAATGCTTTGTCCTTATCAATACTTGGACTGTGTAGCAGTAATGACAGTTTAAATTACGTTTTTATTTCCTTGCTTATCTTTTATTTTTATTTCTATGTTTGGTTTTTTGTTGTTGTTGTTGTTGTTTTTGTTGTTATTGAGACAGAGTCCCACCCTATGCCTTAAACAGAGTGCAATGACATCATAGCTCACAGTGAACTCAGACTTGGGTTGTGGGCATCCCGCTGCCTCAGCCTCTGGAATCCACTGGGATTACAGGTGCTCGCAGTGGAGCCCACCTGGGTTTTTCTTTCTTTTTTTTTTTTTAGGAGTTGGGGTCTCACTCTGGCTCAGGCAAGTTTTGAACTCCTGAGATGAAGAAATTCTTCCTACACAGCCTTTCACAGTGCTGGGATTACAGGCGTGAGCCACCATGCCTGGATTTACTCTTGTAGTTATTTAAAATTATCTTAAATAAAATGTGCACATGGCTATTAACATATTAATTTTTTGTTATACAGTAAATGATGATTTATACTGTCATTTCATAGTACTTAGAAAATCTATCTTTAGGGATTAAAAATTATTTTATCCTTTGTTTAGTACTAAAAATGGTGTTTATTTGTCTACATAATTAACAAATCAAACTTGTTAATCCAATTATATATACCACTCTTGAGTTCATTTATTTGTTTGGTACCAGAACAATTTATTTCTCTGATAGTGTTTATGTTACCCAATATGATTGTAAATATGTTAACTGCTCATTTATATAAAAGTTTGAATTATACACTAAACTTCTGATCATTAAATATGTATACATAAATAGATATGAATTGTGTCAAAAAACAGATGTAAGTATTAATAAATCAGCTTTGTCAGAGCTTTATGTCTTTATATTGTTCTTTATTTACTATCTCATTTCCTATTTTTTTAATTCAAATTTATATTTACCTGTCTAAATATTGATGAAAAGAGAGTTAGGTCCACTTTTTTATTTTGAATACAATTAGAATATTCTTCAAATTACTTGATATTATGTGCCCCATTTATCTCATGTGGTAAATATGGGTATTAAATACTAGAGGTACTGTATAATCTTTCCCTCCTGACTATAAGAGACCTTGAGACATTGAAAAAAAATTGTCAAAACCTTTAATTTCACATGTTCTTATTAATATTTTATTTATTTATTTATTTTTTGAAGCAAACTCTTACTCTGTTGCCCTGGGCAGAGTGCTGTCATGTCATCATACCTCACAGCAACCTTAAACTCTTGGGCTAAAGTAATTCTCTTGCCTCTGCCTCTCAGATAACTGGGCATAAGCTATCATGCCTGGTTAGTTTTTCTATTTTTAGTGGAGACAGGGTCTCTCTCTTTCTCAGGCTGGTCTCAAATTCCTTAGCTCAAGTAATCTATTTTCCTCAACAATCTAGAGTCCTAGGAGTACATGTGTGAGCCACCACACCCAGATGCATAATATTATTTTTAAAATTTTGATTTTAGCTTCATGAATATCTAGAAACATGGAATAATATAAATTAAAAATAATTTCCTAGATAATATATAAATGATTACAATAAACTTAAGAAAATAGGATATACATACACAAATAAAAATTAAATGATTATGATGGTGCACAGGATGGACGTGTAGCCCACCTCTCCCAAGCCATCAGGAGAGAAGAAAGGGTGTCTGGACCTTCCCCAACTGTGAATTATTGGTGTGAGATGCTCAGCTGGAGACATGCAGCAAAGTGGCGAACTGCTATATCTGAGGGGCATTTTAAAACCATAGACTCTGTTGTAGAGATTCTTCCCTGCCTGGCTAAGCCGGCCAGCAGGCCCCTCCCTTACAGAGGGCAACAGCTTGCAAATGCTGATAAAAACCAATTAACAAATACTTATTCCTGAACTCAAAGAGGCATCTGAAAGAAGAGCCACAGGGAAGTGGGCAACTTGTTGGACAATATAAGAGAAGTGAGCGCGCCCGGGAAACAGGCATTTTGAACTATCTAAGGGCAGGCGCCCTCCCCCAGACTAGCAGGAATTGAGTAAGACTACAACATTCCTGCTGAGGAAGGCTGGAGGGGGTTGGCAATTCAGGCTGTGCTTCTAACTGGCTGGTCCCGATCAAAAAGGGAAACTTTGAATTATAAAACTCAGAATAAAGTCCCCTAGTCCTCCTGCTGCGCAAGCTGCACACTCCCGCAGCACCAGCCATGCAAGCCAGCTCCTGTCCAGCAGCGAACCCAGCATCAACTCCCCCACAGCCAATTATAGTCACCAGCTTGCAGGAGAACCTGGGGGCAAAGTGGAAAGATTTGAGAAGCGTGGACTCCGGCACTGAGTGGGAAGGTCGGTTGCGAGTGCCGTCTGGAGCAAAATAGCTGAGGATACACATTACTTGGGTGACAAACTTTTACAGAAACTCCAAAATGGCGATCGACCATGGAAAGCAGTTACCATGGTAACAGTATAAACTGTGAATCAGGTATAAAACTGGGAACCGCATACAGCACCACCTGGTGTCCAGAAAGTATACAGCAGTATGATTATATTCCTACAAAAGCTGAAGCTTACATCATACATATAGAAGTATATTTTTACATACAAGAACAACTTTTTTGTAGATGGTGCCTTTCCTCTTGTTTCTTTCTTTCTTTTCTTTCTTTTTTTTTTGTGTGTTTCTTTTTGTTCTTTTGCTCTGTTTTATCCTCACCATTTACTTGGAGGAGATTTTGTTAATTTTTATCATTACTTTTTAAATAGATATATATTTTTTATTTCTATTTTTCCTAATTTTAATTTCTCCTTTCTTCTCTTTTAACTTTTCTAAAACACCATCTTTTTTAAAATTATTTTACAACTATCACTATTTTTATTGCAGTTGTTTTTATGTTGCTAGTGTGGTTATTGTCTGTATTTCTATGTGACTCCGTCTGTTTCTGTATCTATGGGCTAATATGTCTGGTAGCTTTTGTATCTGTATATTTACTCATTTGCTGTCAATAAGCTCAGTGTTCCAACCTGCAACCCTGAGCTCCAAGCACTCCTTTCCACTCTCACTCTGAGGTCTGGAGGACTGCTCCCTAAGAGTCCAGATTATGGGATCACTGCTCGAGAGGTGTAGATAGCACCTGGACTGCAGCTGCACAGTGCCGATTCTACAGCACAGGAGTGAGGAGACGATGGTCGGCTAAGAAGGAATCACGAAGGAGCAGTGGTGTCCTGAGGTGCAGAGCAGCAGCTGTCTTTAGCAATAACAAGGCACACTCCCAGATATCCTATAGCCACTCCACCTGTTTCCCTAGGCAATCAGATGAGGCGGGAATCTTCTCAGATGGCAACCACCACGGATCAGACCTAAAACACAGGCCCTGTGAGTAAAGGGTTTGCCAGGGGCAGTACTGGCTTGGGTGGAGCGCGGGGACTCGAAAACGCACTCCCAGAGCTGGGAAACTCCCAGGGTAGGGCTGATCCAAAAGACTGCTCTACTGAGCCTAAGACACCCCTGGCCCTCAGGGGATTATCAGCGTATAGACAAAGGAGACCAATAGGCTACAGCTGACATTTAACCATGCTGCAAATACAAACCGGCAGGAGTAAAAACAGGGCCTTAGGCACAGGTCTGGAAACTCAAGTCAGCCTCTCCTGTGCAGAGGAATTCAGCAGGGGCTCTGCAGAGTCAGAAACAAACTCCCAAGTTCTGTTCAGCCAGTAACATAAATTAAGGGTGGGGCTGGAACTTAGTGAACACTCCCAAACTCCATCAAGTGCTTGAGGTTGACAGGGCTCACCACTCCCTACTGGATAGAGGCCAAGAGCAGTGTCTTGGACGAGTAGATACAGACTTCCCTGGGATTTAGGCAGGTGCAAACCTCTGGAGTATCTGCTCACTGCAGACAACTGATTGGGTCACAGCCTTGTGGGGCCAGCAGTAACTGGGAGCTGCAAGGTGGGGAAGGAGGATCAACCTTCCCACACTGATCTATTTGCTGGGTGGCTCCTCTGGATTCCAGGAAGCACAGGAGCAAGCCATACTAGAGCAGTCAGCAGACCCCTGTGATCCAGTTCCCAGAGACTTCTTAAACTCTCCAAGTTGAGACAGACAGGTGCTGACTGAGACAATTGATTCGGACCTTTTCAACTGAGACAATCGCCTGAGGACTGTTCAGGCGATTCCCTGGGTGTGTGGTTGTAGGAAGGATTGATTGTCCTTTTCTAATTTTTGCCTGTGGTGGGTGGGGATACTTAATTGCTGGTATTCATTCACAGCTGAGACTTCAACCCACAGTAAGTGTTTCACTAGGGTCAAACAGAAACCAGCTGAAAACAAGACAGAACCACTTAGCCACACCACACCAAACAAGGCCCCAGTTTCTCAGGTCACAGTACTGTACGGGTCCTCAACAAAACTCCACGGGAAAAAAAATCAAATCAAAGGGAGTAAAACAACCATGGGGTGGAATCAGCAGAAAAACTCTGGTAACATGAATAACCAGAATAGATCAACCCCCACAAAAAAAGATATGGTAGAGGTAATTGAAGATCCCATTCACAAAAAAAATGGCTGAGATGTCAGAAATCGAATTTAGAATTTGGATGGCAAACAACATTAATAAAATGGAATTAGGAATTTGAGGAGAAATTCAAAAGTAGTCTCAAGAATTTAATGAATTTAAAGACAAAATTACCAAAGACTTAGACACACTGAAGCAAGAATTTTCAGCCCTCAAAGATCTGAAAAATACAGTAGAATCCCTCAGTAACAGAGTGGAACAAACAGAGGAAAGGATCTCTGACATTGAAGACAAAGCCTTTGAACACTCCCAAACTCTCAAAGTGGAAGAGAAATGGAAAGCAAAAACGGATAATTCTCTCAGGGAGCTCTGGGATAATTCAAAGAAGGCCAACCTCCGAATTATTAAAATTCCTGAAAACGATGAAGTAGCCTCACTGGGCACAGAGGCCCTTCTGCATGAAATTATAAAGGAGAATTTTCCAGACATGCCTAGATATTCTGAAATACAGATAGCAGACATCTTCAGAACCCCAGCACAACTAAACCCCAATAAGACATTTCCCAGGCATATCATAATTAACTTCACGAAAGTTAATAATAAGGAGAAAATTTTCAGAGCTGTCTGGTGAAAGAGAGCCATTACATACATAGGGAAGAATATTAGAATGACTGCAGATCTCTCTGCTGAAACTTTTTGAAGCCAGAAGAGGGTGGTCATCGACTTTTAATCTCCTAAAGCAAAATAACTTTTAACCCCGGATCTTGTATCCAGCTAAACTGAGTTGCATTTATAATGGAGAAATTAAATACTTTAATGACATTCAGATGTTAAAGAAATTTACCATAACCACACCAGCTCTCCAGGATATTCTCAGACCTATCCTCCATAATGACAAACCCAATCCTATACCACAAAAGTAAACTCACTCAGAAAATTCTGCCAAACTCTAACTTCCACACTGGTGAACTGATTAAAAATGTCCACCGAACTTTTGAAAAACTCAATATTGCACCAGAATTATCAATATTCTCCATTAATGTGAATGGCTTAAACTGTCCTCTAAAGAGGCAAAAGTTGGCTGACTGGATACAAAAACTTAGACAAGATATTTGTTGCATACAAGAGTCACATCACATTTTAACTTAAAAGACAAATACAGACTCGGGGTGAAAGAATAGTTATCCATATTTCAAGCAAATGGTAATCAGAAAAAAGCAGGTGTTGCAATTCTATTTGCAGATACAATAGGCTTTAAACCAACAAAAGTAAGGAAGGACAAGAATGGTCACTTCATATTTGTTAAGGTTAATACTCAATACGATGAGATTTCAATTATTAATATCTATGCACCCAACCAGAATGCACCTCAATTTATAAGAGAAGCATTAACAGACATGAGCAACTTGATTTCCTCCGGCTCCATAATAGTCAGAGATTCCAACACTCCTTTGGCAGTGTTGTACTGATCCTCCAACAAGAAGCTGAACAAAGAAATTTTAGATTTAAACGTAACCATCCAGCATTTGGATCTAGCAGACATCTGCAGAACATTTCATCCCAACAAAATTGAATACACATACTTCTCATCAGCCCACAGAACTTGCTCCAAAATTGATCACATTTTAGGTCACAAGTCTAACCTCAGTAAATTTAAAGGAATAGAAATTATTCCTTGCATCTTCGTGGACCACCATGGAATAAGACTCAAGCTGAGTAACAAAAGTAACGTGCATACTCATACAAAAAACATGGAAGTTAAATAACCTTGTGCTGAATGATAGCTGGGTCAGAGATGAGATTAAGAAAAAAATTGCAAATTTTTTGGAACAAAATGACAATGAAGACACGACCTATCAGAACCTCTGAGACACCACAAAGGCAGTTCTAAGAGGGAAATTTATAGCACTGCAAGCCTTCCTCAAGAGAACAGAAATACAGGAAGTTAGTAACTTAATGGGACATCTCAACCAACTGGAAAAGGAAGAACATTCCAACCCCAAACCCAATAGAGGAAAATAAATAACCTAAATTAGAGCAGAATTAAATGAAATTGAAAACAAAAGAATAATACAACAGACCAATAATTCAAAAAGCTGGTTTTTTGATAAGGCCAATAAAATAGATAAACCATTGGCCAACCTAATGAGGAAAAAAAGAGTAAAATCTCTAATGTCATCAATCAGAAACAACAAAGACAAAATAACAACAGACTCCTCAGAAATCCAAAAAATTCTTAATGAATATTACAAGAAAGTCTATTCTCAGAAATATGAAAATCTGAAGGAAATTGACTGATACTTGGAAGCATGTCACCTGCCAAGACTTAATCAGAATCAAGTGGAAATGCTGAACAGGCCCATATCAAGTTCTGAAATAGCTTCAACCATACAAAACCTCCCTAAAAAGAAAATCCCAGGACCAGATGGTTTCACATCAGAATTCTACCAAACCTTTAAAGAGGAATTATTACCTATATTACTCAATCTGTTCCAAAAGGTAGAAAAAGAAGGAAGACTACCCAACACATTGTATGAAGCAAACATCACCATGATCCCCAAACCAGGAAAAGACCCAACAAGAAAAGAGAATTATAGACCAATATCACTAATGAATATAGATGCAAAAATATTTAACAAGATCCTAACAAACAGAATCCAGCAACACATCAAACAAATAATACATCATGACCAAGTTGGTTTTATCACAGGATTTCAAGGCTGGTTCAATATACGTAAATCTATAAAAATGTAATTCAGCACATAAACAAATTAAAAAAAAAAATAGTTTACAAGTTGTCTCAAGAAATTAATTAATTCAAAGACAAAGTCAACAAAGGATATGAATATAATGAGGAAAACTATGAAAGTGATTAAGGAATTGAAAAAGGTATTTAAGGAGCTTCAAAACACAGTAGAGACCCTCAATAATAGAGTTGAACAAGGATAAGAAATAATTTCAGAAATTGAAGACAAGGTGTTTGAACTATTCCAAACATACAAAGAGACAGAGAAAAGGAGAACACGGACAGAATATTTCACAAGAGAGTTATTAAATTATTCCAAAAGACAAAACATCCAAATTATAGGGATTCCTGAAACATAAGAGGATGGTCCTAAAGACACAGATACTCTACATCAAGACATTATGATAAAAAATCACCAGAGCATCATGATAGACACAGAAATTCAGATAGTAGATAATTTAAGAACCTCAGTATGACTTAGTCTAAACAACGCTTCTCCTAGACACATTTTAATTAACTTTGCCAAAGTTAACATGAAGGAGAAAATTTGCAAGCAGCTAAGCATAAGAAAAGTATTAGCTACAAGGGGAAAAATATCAGGATGACTGGAGATCTTATAGCTGAAACGTGTCAAGCCAGAAAAGGATGGTCAATGAACTGTAACATTATTAAACAAAACAAATATCATCCCAGGATTCTGTATCCCACTAAACTGAGTTTGATTTGTGATGAAAAAATCCAATACTTTACTGACATTAAAATGTTAAGAAAATTTTCCATAACTAGAACAACTCTACAAGAAGTACTCAGACACACTTTTCATAAAGACCAACACAATGCACCACAATCAAAGTAAACTCACCCCAAAATTAAAGAGCAAAGCCTAACTTCCACAATGAAGAAAGGAATGAAAATAAGCTCTGAACATCTGAAAAACAAGATCACCCGAACTCGATTATTTCAAATTGGATGGATTAAAAATGGCGGCCTAGTAACAGTTTCCCTGCAACAGGGTACAGTGAGTCTGGGGAGATAAGACTCCAGGCATCTCTGGCTGGTGGGATCTACCTATAATCATCCCTTTGAGGATACAGGAAGTCAGCAAGGGACTTCTGCATCCCAAGAGAAGGACAAAAACAGTGGAAAACTGGCAAGTGATTGAATGTTTTCAATCAACCTAATCCCACCGGCAACCATAAGTACAAGCAGCAATGAGACTGCAAACCAGAAAGGCCATACCTGTGAACTGTTTTGGTGTTTTTGGACTTGACACTCTGTTGAACTGCCTTGGGGTGAACTTGAGCAGGAGTGCGAAGAAATTTGGCATTGTCTGGGGCCCCAGACTGAGCTACAGAGCTGGGTGCAGGAAGCTATTGTGAGAGAACTGCCCAGGCAAGCTCCACCCTCAGGGTCCCAGAGCAAGGATCAGGCGTGACCAAGTAACCTAGTGACTGAGCAGCCTAAAAACGAAGACTGAGCTGCCTTACAGCCTTAATCCTTAGGGGCAGAGTGAGTCAGTTTTGGCACACTGGAGCCTCAGGCTATTGCCCTGGGTAGAGTTCCGTGACATCACAGCTCATAGCAACCTCAAACTCCTGGGTTTGGTGACCCCTGACCTGCAACCCACACCCACCTGGCCTCCTCATGCCCTGACAAGAAACTGCAGAAGCCGTGCAACCCTGCATCCTCCCTCCTTTGTCCTTCTAGCCTCCACAGTAGCCCACTGGTCTGGCCAGGAACTCTGGTAGCCATGTGCCCTCTAAAGCCCTCCCTGCCTTGGCACAGAGCCCTTCTCCTGGCCAGAGATTGCTGGAGCATTGAACTCTCTGTGCCAAAGTCACTAAGTGCCAGGCACTCCAAGAACCGTGCGCATCACCTCCTGCCCTGTTTCTGTATCCAGGTGTGTCACACATTGGAGCTGCTTCCACAACCAGAACTCCCTAGAAGGAGGAACCCCAGAGGAACTACACAGGGTCACTCCCTACAAAAATCCAGCAAAAATAGAGTAATCTTACCGGGGTCTATTCTTGGAGAGACACCTCCCTAAATCTGAGAACGGCCAGAGGCAATGGTGAAAAACAATCATGAGGTGAAATCAACAGAAAAACTCTGGCAATATAAATAACCAGAGTAGATCAACCCCCCGCCCCCAAGGATCAATGGGGAAGACACAGCACAAGATCTCATGCAGAAAGAAATAGCTGAGATGTCAGAAATCGAATTCAGAATCAGGATAGCAAATAAGATCAAATTAGAACTCCAAGCAGTAACCCAAAATATAACTCAAGAATTCAACAAATTCAAAGAACAAATGACCAAAGATTTTGACACATTGAGACAAGACGTTGCATCTCTCAAAGATCTGAGAAACACAGTAGAATCCCTCAGTAACAGAATGGAGCAAGCAGAAGAAAGGATTTCTGACATTGAAGACAAAGTCTTCGAACGCTCCCAAACTCTCAAAAAGAAAGATAAATGAAGGGCAAAAACAGATTACTCTCTCAGAGAGCTTTGGGATAATTCGAAGAACTTATCAATATTCTCAATTAATGTGAATAGTTTAATTTGTTCTCTAAAAAGGCACAGGTTGGCTGACTGGATACAAAAACTCAAGCCAGATATCTGCTGCATACAAGGATTGCATCTTACATTAAAAGACAAATATAGACTCAAGGTGAAGGGATGGTCATCTATATTCCAGGCAAATGGAAAGCAGAAAAAAGCAGGCGTTGCAATCCTGTTCGCAGACGCAATAGGCTTTAAACCAACCAAAATAAT
>CAUYPK010014585.1:0-17741 GCA_963574355.1 Loris lydekkerianus
TATGTTTACATGGATGGAGCTGGAAAATATTCTTCTTTTTTTTTTTTAATCTGGTCTAAGTTAATATGGCTAGCATGTGGCAGAGATTTAATTAGAATCTAGGTAGTTTGATTCTAAAGCCCACTTTTTATTTTGGGAAAAACTTTTTATACCTATAAAAATGGAGGTGGCGGGTTCAAACCCAGCCCTGGCCAAAAACTGCAAACAAACAAACAAAAAAAAAAAATTAGCTATTATGGGTACATAATAGTTGTATATCTTTATAGGGCATATGTAATGTTTTGATATAGGCATACAATGTGAATTAATCAAATCAAGGCTATTGGGGTACTCATCAAATCAAGCATTTAGCATTTCTTCATGTAAGGAATATTCCAATTTCATTTTTCTAGTTATTTTAAAGTACATAGTAACTTATTATTTATAGTCCTTTTTTGGCTCCCAAATGCTGTTGATTTTCTCTATGTATCTAACTACAGTTTGCGCTCATTGCTGATCCTCACTTTATCCCTCTCTCCCTACTCCCCTTCCCAGCCTCTAGTGAATCTCTCCACATGAGATCAATTGTTGTTAATATTTAGCTCCCACATTTGAGTGAGAACATGTGAGATTTGGTTTTCTGTGCCTGGCTTACTTTACTAAATACAATATTCTCCAGTTCCATCCAAGTTGTTGCAAATGGTAGGATTTGATTTTTTTGTGTGTGTGTGTGTGAAAATATGTGTGTCCATTGTGAGCACGTACCACATTCTCTTTAACCATGTATCGGTCGGTGCACACTGAAGTTGATTCCAAATCTTGGCTCTTTGGAATCAACTACTGGGACTGAAGATATCTTTGTGACAAACTGAATTCTCTTCTTTTGAATATATACCTACTACGGGACTACCAAGTCATATGACAGCTCTGTTTTTAGTTTTTGGCTCTGTATTGTTTTCCCCAGAGGTGGCACTAATTTACGTTCCCACCAACATTGTATGTGGGTCCCTTTCTTCACTTCCTGGCCAGAATTTGTTATTGCCTGTCTTTTTGATGAAAGGCATTTTAACCGGGGTGAGATGATAGCTCATTGTGGTTTTGATTTGCCTTTCTCTGATGACTGCTTTCTTAAAAAATCCTATTCCTGGCTCAGTGCCTGTAACTCAAGTGGCTAAGGTGCCAACCATGTACACCATAGATGGTGGGTTCGGATCCACCCGGGTCTGCCAAACAACAATGACAACTACAACCAAAAAATAGCCGGGCGTTGTGGCAGGCACCTATAGTCCCAGGAAGTTGGGAGGCTGAGGCAAGAGAATCACTTAAGCCAGGAGTTGGAGGCTGCTGTGGGCTGTGATGCTACAGCACTCTACCTAGGGCAACAGCTTGAGGCTCTGTCTCAAAAAAAAAAAAAAAAAAAAAAAAATCCTGATTCCTTATTGCCTACTTACACCAACAAATCTCGAAAACAACTCTGAAAAAGTTGGCACCCTTATTCCCATAAATAGTGGCAAACTTCTGACCCAAATCACATTTTTTAAGAAGTTGGTGATCCAAGGGCTCCTTCCCAGATATTACTGAATGCAAAGACCATGTTCTTTCACTATTCAGAGAACCACCTGTGAACATGGATTGTAGGTTGCAAATGAGGAAGAAACATGGAGAATAATTTTGACCACTTCTTGTGTGTCCTTCAGATGTTTTAATAAGTGGGCCAAACTCAAGCACAGAACTTTTGTCTTCCCTTCCCTACAGCCGACCACCAGTCTCTGGATCAATTCTGCCTCCTTACATGAATATCATTTATCTTAGTCATTTTCTCTGGAGTAATTATTATGATTTCTCATTTCAGAAAAAGCTATTAATGTCAGTCTGTAGCAAGAAAAATACAATTAAATAAAAACATTTCAAAAAACGTCACCACTGATTATAGTTCTAATTGTGCTTGTTCCCAAGTTCAGTGAGACAGTGCACAGTACCAGGCAGAAACAAACCATAAATTATTGTATTTCTGACATGCACTGCAGCAAGGGATTGCACGCCAAATTCTTACGACAGGCATAAAGGAATTATTCAGAAACACTGCTCTGTGTGGTGCCAAATTCGCTGGTAATTTATAGCTGTCTGAATTTCCACACCTGCTGCAAATTCCCCCAGGTCCTCCAGTTGTACTGATTCCCCGGGGGTGGAATTTGAAAAGCATCATTTACCGATGGGGAAATGATGACTCCTTCACCTTGTCCTTCATTACAAGAATCTAAAAGTCTAGAAATTAAGCTCTTGCCAAGAGTTGACAATGGCCATATGCAAAGACATCCCATTATCCTCTGTCCTGGAATGCAGCTGAGCTCTCTGCGAAGATGGTGCTTCTCCCATCTATTATGGAAGAGAGAGAGTAAAAGGAAAACACTGACAATTTCTGCCATGAGAAAATGGGGATCCCATCTGTGCCTGGGTTGACTTATAAGCAGCATTCTTATAGCTGTAAATTTAGTTTAAGAAAATGATAATGCTTGGGCAGTGCCTGTGGCTCAGTGAGTAGGGCAATGGCCCCATAGACCGAGGGTGGCGGGTTCCAACCCACCCCGGCCAAACTGCAACAACAACAACAACAACAACAACAACAACAACAAAATAGCTGGACATAACACCCAGCTAGTTAATAATAATAATAATAATGCCACTCTTTCATGAACTTAGTGATTCGAATCTTTTTTTCTCAGTGATAATGTGACAATAATTATGAGAATAATGATGCATTTAAAAAAAATAATTTACTAAACATCTATTCTGTTTCAAATTGTTTTTCTCTCTAATCGCCTCATTGCAATTCCACAGAACCGGTGGCATGGACCACATGTTAAGGACTGAGACTGAGGCTCTGTAAGATTATGAAACTTCTTAAGGTCCCGTGGCTCATAAGGAAGAACTAACATTGATGATCTATAATCAATGACGCCTGCTCTGCGCATCCATTGTTGGGGGATCCTCTTTGAACCCCATAAAGTGGGCACTATTTTTTTCCCCATTTTAAAAATGAAAAGTCAGAGACTAGGGAAATCATGTGATTCGTCACGAATCTCACAGCTGTGTGAGTCCTTGTCTTTGGGAGTTGTCATCCAAAGTCTAATATAAATTCTCAACATTTTTACATGAGTTGTATGATAGGACATCGAAGAACATTATTTTTGGCTGCCCAGCCTTGAAACCCACTGTGTCCAAACAGTTTGAAACAGAATAGATGTTTAGTAAATTATTTAAAACAATGCATCATTATTCTCATAATTATTGTCACATTATCACTGAGGAAAAAAAGACTCAAGTTCCCTTAGGAACTAGGTCTATTGCTCTGATAGCAATACTGGCTGGACTCGTAATCCCAGTGGGTGAGATTATGATCTAAACTGGAATAGTCTGTGAGATATGTATCCTGTGTCAGATAATGTAAAGCCAGGGACGGAGTACAATTAATGTGTCCTAATTGTGGTGACGTGACTATAAAATGATTCAACCTCTACTACGCCAAGTCAGAGAGTTGTCCACACTCCAGTTCTTTATTTTATTCATTTATTTGTTCACACCCCAATAGACTCTGCCATATTCCAATACTGTTTTAAATGCTTTCTAATTTAAAATGAATATTCTGGTTCATTTTATTCTGTCTTTATTCCATTCTGAGGCCTGCCTTCGACCTCTGAAATAACCCTCCTCCTCTCTAAAATAGTCACATAAACTTTTTTCCCATTAGCTTTCCCAGAGCTGGCCTCTATGGCTGGGAACTGAAATGTGAATAAACTGGCACATAGTATGTTTGTTTCCCTTTTCTTACTTCTACAAGTTAAACAACCATTATAGACAAAGAGTAGAAAATAAATGAGATACCAATATAGGAGAATCATGGATTTGTTGTTCTGGCTGAGAATTTAAAGACCTGAGCAAATCCCACATTTTACATTGAAAGCCAAGTAAGGCACCTGCGCTCTCCTAGCCTCTGTCCTCTCTCAGGGGACACAGAGTTTCTCAATGGGATGTGGGTGTTTCAACAACTGGCTTAAACTTCAACTAGTTTAGTTCATTCTGTTGAAAAACGGTTGAGAAAAGGGACTTCGTTTGAGGAAATAAATTAATAGAATAGCATTTCCATTAGAATGTGCATGTTGTAATGGAAAAAGGATGAAACTAACCTGGGTCCTTGTTCCCTGAGTTGATTTTAGGCACCTGCCTTCATCTGCCTGCTTCTTAGTCCCTTCATCTTCTGAGAGAAAGCACTGGGTGTGCTCATCTTTGAGATCTCCACGTTTAGTTACCAATATTAGGATTTCACGGTTTTTATGTGAAGGAATAGCAGGTGCATTAGACAAGTGGGGATCAATGTGATTTACTATGGCTCTGGGAGTTTATACAGCATTTTATATCTTATAAATTCCTCCTACATAAACCTCATTATTAGATCCTTATCACCCATGTGAGCATTGTCCGTTTTATTGTATAGGGATGTAGCGTCCTTTTAATAATAGCTCCCCATGTGCTCAGCACTGTGCTTTGAATCAACGAAGGGTTTATATCAGGCCAATTTAAGTTCCCAGCTAACCTCTGCCAGTTAACAACGTTGTGGTTACTTTCCCTTTGAGAGATGCAATAAACTGGGGATAATCATATCTATGTCAAAGAGTCAGAGAGAGGACACAAGACGAATGAGTCCATCTAGAACAGAACCTGGCTTGTTTATTCACTCTACCATAAATACTTATTACCTTGGTTTGTAAACAGTTGAACAAGGTGGTGACTGTTGTCTGTGAAATAACAGACCTTAGGAAGCTTTCAAGGTTCATTTGTCTATTTCACCATAAACACAAAGCATCTGAAAGATGAAGGGGTCTGAGTCACCAGCATGTGGAAAGGTCTATGGGAGTAACCACAAAGCGTGGGGAACTTGGTGTTTCATACGGATGCCACAGAAGTCATGCTGAGACCCCTAGAGGACAGGACACGCACCCCCAGCAGATGTTGCCCGCCTTTGCCCTTGGCAACCTCAGTCGTTAGGTAGGGGCCCATAAACAGAGTAGCCATGGGTGTCAGAGATGATGTTATATGTGGACCCAGAAGCATGGCTTCCCCCTTGCTAGGTCTTATCTAAATATAAATGCTGCTAAATTCTCATCTGTCAGCACAAGAGACCAATGTTCACCCCAAGATATGGGACAATGATGAGATGATTCAATGAGCTACTTGCCAGCAGGCTCATTATACTGGCCTTAGAGGTATTCCGAAGAGTTTTACACTGAGCAAGAGAAAAACCCTTTGCAGTGTTTTAGCTGAGAAGTCCAATAACCTAGCTTGTTTTTTAAGAATGTATCTTGATTATTTGTTGAGTATAATTATAGGAAATAAGTGTCGATGGAAATGAAACAGTAAGAGGCTATAGAAATGATTTTTGTTCAGATTTAGGCCAGGAAGTTAGTAGTGGACAGGTAAGAAATACTCACATATTGGATATACAGAGGGCACACACACACACACACACACACACACACACACATATATATATGCATTTTAAGAAAGAAAAATACATATTAAATTTGTTATACTCAGTATATATCAATAACAAAAGATAAATACAAGGTCATGTTTGACTTCTGCAACTGTAAGAAGTGTGTAAAGTAGTTACCATCAAGGCACTTATGATTATGGCAAACAAAAAGTTATACATGGATAACATCTCTTACAATGTGTATACATTTTTTGGCATATCTGTTATTTTGAAGTTAAGGTAAAGAGGATTTGTTGATAGATTGCGTTGGAGTTTTGAGAGCAAGAGATAAATTCAGGATAATCTTTTGTCTTGGTTTAATCTCAAAGAAGAATGGAGTTTCCATCAAATCTGACAAGAATATGAAGAAGAGGCAGCTTTGGGGATAAATAAAGGAGTTCAGTATGGGAATTATTAAGTGTCTGATGCATGTCAGACGTGATGGGAGATGTCAAATGGCTGGTTGATGCACAGTCTGGGATTCAGGGCAAGGTCTAAACCTAGGTTATATTTTGAAGAGCATTAGCATATAAAAAACATTCAATTATAGAGAAATATACATATATATGTACACACACACACGCATATATATATATGCGTGTGTGTGTGTATTTATTTATTTAAAATCTTCAAATCCATGATGTTGAATGATATCATTGAGAGTAATAATATAATTTTTAAACTACAGAAGTAAAAGATCAAATATTGAGACTGTATTCTCTAATACTTTAAAGTTATGAGGTAAGAGGAAGTTAAGAACAACAATCACAAAATTAGAAAGAGAGGTCAGGAAGGGAGCAGGCAAGTGAGTACGGTGCAGGGAGGCAAACTAAATGAAGGGTCTTAAGGGGTATGTGTCAACTCCATCAGGCAGTGTGGATCAGTCAAGTTAACATGAGGACTGAACTATTAACCACTGGGCTTAGCATAGTGTCAATTATTGGTGATATTGAGAAGATCAATTATTGGTGATATTGAGAAGAACTGTTTTGTAGCGAGGGAGAAAAGCTCAATCAGGTTAGATTTCAGAAAGAATGAGAAGAAACAGTTTCTCTTTCTAAGAGAAAGAGCAATGGAGTGTTAGATGAAGGTTGATATGGAGTTGAGAGTTTTAACGTTAAGACAGGGGAGATAATAATATGCTTTTAGGTGAGGAAAATAGTGCGTTAGAAATGGAAGTAAATATTGTTGAGAAATAGAAGATAATTGCTTGAGCAATGCCCTTTAGTAAGAAGGATAATTTAAAACTTTCTTTCTTTTTCTTGCTTATGTATAAATTCAGAGATTAGCGAATCTATGGCTTATTGTATTTTCTAAAGTTGGCCATAGCAGCATCTCCTATCTGCCAAGATCTCCTGCAAACTGATTTTGTAGCAAACCATCAAGAGAGAAACCAGTCACTGGATTTTGTGATTGCTTTGACTGGCAGCATATACAGAAATTACTCTGTGCAAGTTATAGATGTTGTCCCTAATAGGACCAGAAGTGACCATCTCTGATTCTTAGCACACTGCTGTTGAGAAGTCCTAGCTCAGAACCAAGCCTCAATCGTGTGAGGAACTCAAGCATGTCTCAGTGCAAGATTCCAAAGCCAAAGCCTCAGCTTAGCTGCAAGCAAACAGCCAATGTCAACAGCCCCATGTAATGAACCACGTTCGAAGTCCAGCCTCCTGAGTTTCAGAAGACTCCAGCTTCTATCTGTGTCAAACAGCCTGATAGACCTCAAGTGAATAAAACTCACTAGGGCCTTGACAGCCCATGTAATCATAAAAAGGAAAGAAAATTATCATCTTACACTGTTAGGTTTCGTGGTGTTTACACAATAGGAAATCAATCAGAGCAGACATTGGTCCCAGAAGTCAAGTGGAATGTTGCTGCAATAAAAACTTTAAATAGGTAGCACTGAACATCGGGCTGGGCTGACGCTCCTTAAAGCGACTACTAGTGAGATCTGGATGGATCATTACAGGATGCTGCAGAAACATGATCTATGTCAATGAAAGTTGAGAAAATGTTATTGGTAACAAAAACTTGAAAAATACCCTGCACATATAGTAAACTGATGTGTTTAGCTAAAAAGATTGCCAGGCATAAGGGTAGAAGGAACACTTTTTTTTTTTTTTTTTTTTTTAAAGAAAGAGAAGCTAAGAGAGGAATTGTTCAATTTTCATGTAAGATTTATAAGGAATATAAAGTACCCGGGGATACTAGGTACAAAAATAAAATTGGTTCTTATCACTAGCCTTTCCAGACAGCAAAATGTTACAAAGAAAGAAATAGCCACTGGGCAGAAATCATCCCAGATGGTGGTAAAACATTTGATAAGATTTCAGTGGAAAATATGGAAATTATTTACAGCCTCCTTCAACTATACAACAATTTACTGAGAAAGTTAAGTCGTTTGTTCATAGCACCCTCATTCTAAGGCAAAGCCAGAGAGAAGACTCTCTCAAATAAAAGTAGGTGTGTATGCGTGTTCTTTCTAATAGATGGAACTTCAATGAGATTCATTGCAAATACATGATGTTTACAAAACATATACTTATTAGTTCATCATAAACCCTGTTTAAAATAAATAATCAGATGACCAACCACAAATTGACAGAAAATAATTGACTGAAATAGTGCAAAATGCAAAGAAGTTTCAGGGCCTCATAAGTTATATGAGCAGAGAGCAGGCTGCAGCGAGTACCCAGATGCACACACAGACTATTTCTTACGGAAAATAAATGGATGACTCCGATGTTGGAACCAAGAACCATGGAGAGCAACAAGGGGGCTCAGACCAGGTCTCTAACCGAAGCCCCGGGCACAAGTGGCCCACTGCATTTCAGAATTGCTATGGACCAGGGATTATGATGCATCTCCTGGTTTTCATCTTATTGTATGCTTGATGTCTGTAGAGTGGATGACTTGTATCTTTAGTCTACCTTTCCTTGGATGGAGATAAATTACACCCAAGTTGCTGATACAAAGAATCCTTCCTCCCCCAGGAGGGCAGCCCACATGGGAATCTGATTTGGCTGGGGAGACCCTGTGCTTTGGATTGCTGCTGTCATGGGATGAGTTGAAATCCTAGATTCCTCGGGAGGGGGGGGGTAAGCACTTTGCACGAGGGGAAATGAGTTGTAGTATGAGGTTATATTGTCTAGATACGGTCCCAGCAGTACCTCCCCTCCCACACACTCCTTTATGTTACAGCCTTGCAAGCTCCAGGTCAAGAAGTGATGCTTATTTACCTTCAGTACACTGAATCCGCAGTAGCCCTCTGATTGTTTGGCTAATACTATTCAGTGGAAATTATAAATGTTCAATTCTACTCCTAGCCCTTAATTGGCCACGGAATTTCTACTTTCTTCCACATGGAGTGCTCACTCTTGATACATGCCTGTTCTGAACACAGACCTCACGCCATAAGGAGCCCAAGGCACACCTGCGGTCACACACAGCCACTCTGTTTGATGGCTCCGTCAGAGACCCACAGTCACCAGCATTAAATGCCAGGAATGTGAGGGAGCCAGCTTGGCCATCAGCCTAGTTGAAGCCTCCAGAGGTTTATTTGTGCTGTTTCCGTCTAGCTGCAACCACATAAAAGAATCCAAGAGAGGATCGCTCATCTAAGCCCAATGAATTTATGGGGCTGTGAGGGGGAAAAAAGCATTTTTAGGCAGTAAGTTTGGAGGGAGTTTGTCACACACCATAGACAACTGAGCATTCTCCTCCGTCACATCAGAATGATGCTTATGGGCTGATGAATGCAAAACGTCCAGGGAAACACTGTCCTTGACACAGAGCAATTAATAAACGTGTGCTTTCCTTTCTGTTCAGATAAAGTTGAAATAAAATGAGGGTAGTATGAGGAACCTGGAATTATTCAAATATCTCTCTTAGTGTCTAGCTTCTGCCAGTGGTCAACTGAAAATCCTCCCACTCCTGAAATAAAACAAAAATTCAGAAGAGTTCTCCAACTTCCTTTCAACATGCACCAGCACATCCTTCTGATTCAGCTGAGGGGTCAACACCACCTGCGACAGGTTTCTTTATGAAGACTTCAAACGTGCTCCCTCAGGCACCTTCAGGAGACAGGGCAAGTGAAATACTGGGGGCAGACAAACCCTAAGACGAGAAGGACTCTGCTTCCCAGCAGGAAGGAAACCCACAGTTACGCCAGTGTTGAAGACTGGGTTTTTATTTTCTTGCTACAATCAGGGTTTATTTGTAGAATGTGAAGCTTTACCTAATGCTGTGTGGCAATTCAAAGGATTAATAAACAGGGTTTCTGTCTCTGTGTGGACAATTCCCTCCACCATCAATATACGTTCAACATCACCAACCTAATAGAACTCTCAGTACCTCAGCAGTTTACCTTCCATAAAACTCTCAGCAAAGCAAATGATAGGTTCTAAAAAACAATAACCCAGTGAATATTGGAGGTGTTTCAGTTCCTAGTTCTTTCTTGATGGAGCTCAAAGGAAGGTACCCTCGGTGCTCACAGTTAATACATCTACGTGCCCAACAACCTGCACAAGCTTATTTGAGTCAGATTCAAAGTATTAGGGGGTCTCCAACGTTCCTCCACGCTAAATCAGTATACCGCCACTTTCAGAGCATGCTGTTTGCATTTTCTGCATTACTTAAACCTGCGGTGAATATACCGCGGTTCCCCATTGACTGTCCAGGAGCAAGCGCGCCTGGAGACTGAGCGCAGACGCCGTCCCTGCGCTCTGCGCCACACGGGGGCAGCAGAGCTCCGCGCCGCGCTCCTTGGCCAGGACCACCTGTCCGTGTGGGTCTCGGAATTCTCATCTCGTTTCTCAGGCCCCCTGGGCATCGGGCTGAAAGAATCACTCATCTGATCTGGGATGGAAGTCAGGAAGTCCTTGTTTATTTGTTCATTAATAGTTAATTCGTTCATTGTGCACTTACTTTTCGCGTCTGGGCACTGTTCTGGCCCAAGTCTACAAAACATACTCGATTGTCTGGTTTTCCTTGAGTCCCTGTCTGCCCAGGGGCAGAGGAAGGTGACTCTGGACACAGCACGTGCAAGACCACCTGGGTCCAGCCTGCCTCCCTATCTGCGAGCATGTTACCTGTTGGGTGCTTGAAGTCCCTGAACACCCCTGTCCCTCACACATCCTGCCATCCCACCTGCATGTCCCCTGGAGAGTGGGTAGGAAAGGCCACCATCGTTTCTGAAGGCTTCTTGTCCAGTTCCTTCACTAGGGGGACAGGCACAGTCTCTTCCTTTAATCTGCAGCATTAATTCCATGCCTGATACAGGCCCTGATAATACTGCAGTGACCAAGGCAGCCAGTAGACCAGCTTGGATGGTAATTATGTTCTGGAATGAAGGGAGCACAGCTAGCAAGTGCTGGTAAAGCATGTGACATGTCAGAGACTCTGTGTGCTGTGGACAGAGGGGACAGACCAACCAGGAAGAAGAGGAAAGTCGCTGTTACCGCTGCCTTATGATTTTATGAGGTTAACTATGTAGTCAGTTACAATCAACAGCATGGGTATAGCAATCCATGTGGTTTTCCCTGTTACCCTAAAAATCACAGAATAGTTGTAGAATTCTTCCCAAAAGGGACAGCGCGTGTGGAGGATGAGTGATGCCAACAGAGAATTCCATCTCCCCTTGAAGCAGTGAAGTAATTTGATATCTAGAAGATGAAGTGGGGTTGGGGTGGTGGAGCTGAGCAGGTGGGTAGCAGAGCAGTGTATGGAAGCTCACAGTGTCCACGCAGTTGTGACCATTGGCTGTAGTCTCACGCAGCGGGGATGGAGCCCTGCTCTGGGAGAACCATGCTCAGGGAGCTCTCAGTCCTGCAGGCCCCGTGCTGGGTGCTTTATGCACACAAACTCATTGAAAGCACTTGCTGGATTTATGAGGTGGATGGTGTTATCCTCATTTTCGGACAAAAATAATCATCAACCGGGCGGTGCCTGTGGCTCAAAGGAGTCGGGGGCCGGCCCCATATGCTGGAGGTGCCGGTTCAA
Organism: Loris lydekkerianus; assembly: GCA_963574355.1. Lineage (NCBI taxonomy): Eukaryota > Metazoa > Chordata > Mammalia > Primates > Lorisidae > Loris > Loris lydekkerianus. The sequence continues at coordinate 11,510 of CAUYPK010014585.1, forward strand.
ACCCAGCCCCGGCCAAAAACTGCAAAAAAAAAAAACAAAAACAAAAACAAAAAAACCCCCTTCAACCTATACATAGTAAACATGAAGGTTATCATCTATACAAAAATGTCTGCTTCATAGGAAAATGTATTTGTATGCTTGGGTATGTTTGTAGGTGTGCCCAGTCTGTCCAGGTGATGGTCCCCTAAGTGGCCTGATTCATATTCCCAGGTGTTTCATTAAAGATTCCTTGCAACCCCACAAGGTCTGCCTTAGATCAGGCCATGACACATTTTTAATAACAGCCATAGGCTTCTCTGGGGACACTTCAGACTCCTCTGCAATGTCCCTTGACTCACTCTCACCTTGTACCTGCTCTTCAAAGCAGTCTCCGATGCCCTGACTGCAAAGAGAATTTCAAGCAAGGAGCACTGGTCTTATTGTGCAGGGCATGGGGCAGATGCTTTAATGGGAGAAAGAAGAAAAAAGGTGAGTGGAGAAGGGAAGGGCATCCCACATGGACTGGAGGCAGGGGAGGCTGTGGGAGACGTGCATGGGTCTGCTGAGTTCCTGCTCCATGCACTTATTATGGGTTCATTCATTAAGCGTTCTTTGTTGGCTCTCCCAGGGACATGGAGACAAAGGGGCACCTCAAGAATTCAAAGTCTACCGGGGACACTGGTTGAGCAAATGAAGGATTATGAAGTCTGCTCCATAACATTTTTTTGCAAAATTTAACATTCATATAAAATTTAGTTTTGCAAGCTTGGTAAACGTATTCAGCATCTTCATGCCTCAATCTTCTTAACTGACAAATGAGAAAAATAATGGTGGGTATCTCAAAGGGTTATTAGGAACACCAGACAAGGTAATACAAATGAAGATCTGGGCTGACTTTGACGCAGCAAATACCCAAGGAATATTAGCCACATTAGTTATTATTAATATTTTTTTAAACAAATACAACTGCATCCTTGGAATAATCATGAAAAAATGAAGCATAACAACTTCAAGATAACCATCCCCTCTGAGATCAGAGGAGAGGAGATAATTGGGAAGGGTATAGCAATGTGCCTGTAATACTTGTTTTTTAATGATAAGTTCTGAAGCTCATATAACAGCTTGTTGATATTTGCTGATTTGATATGATAGGTACAAGGGTATGAATAATAGTATTATATCTTTACCCTTCTTTATGTTTACCTTTTTTTCCAAAGTCAAAAAACAAGTAACTCACAAAACACGGGTGTAGAATGCTGTAAATGCAGTGATATGTAACTAAGTCAGCCCAGATGACGCAGGGTTTGGAGTTCTGGAGCTAGGATCAGGCAGGGAAAGTCTATAGAAGGCTCCTGGATATGTTCAGAACTAGGAAATATTGGATCTGGAAGGGGAATGGAAAAACACCCCGTTTTTCACACCTGCTGCATGCCACGCACTACCCAAGATTCTTATGTTTGAGCTTAATGAGGCTAATATTACTGAGAAACGCAGTGAAAGTGCAGAAATGTGTCTAGCAAAAATGTGTACTTTATCCATCTGGGTGGTATAAGCATCACAGCGGAACAGTGATTATCAGCTGGGGGAAATTTTTCACATCAGGGGACATTTGGCAAAGTCTAGAGATGTTTGTGGTTTTCACAGCTGTGGAACAGAGTATTTCTGGTATCCAGTGAACAGGGGCCAGGAATGCTGCAGGATACCCCACAATGCTGGAGATGGCTCCCACGACACAGAATGACCCAGCCCACACCCTCAGTGCAGCCAAGCACAGCAACCCTGAGGGAGGCACCACCAGTCAAGAAGTAGAGAAGCAGGACATTGTACATTCGGCAGCAGCCCACACTCCTCTTCCCAGCCACAACCTTCTCTGTGAACCGCCTTCCTCAGCGCCGTCCTGTCCCGACTGTTGGGATGGTCATGTTCTTTCCTTCACTGTGCCTCCACTTCAGTATGTTTCCTGTGTGTCTGAATTTAATCCAGGCTCTCCCACTAGTATGCTGTGTGATCTTGGACAAATTGCCTCAGCTCTCTGTGCCTCGCTGGACTCATCTGCGCAGTGGGTGTAAGGAGCTGTGCTCACCTCACAGCTCTGCCGTGTCACGTGGGTGGGTATGTGAGCCGGGCGTGTGTGTCCAGCAGCTGTGGCATGTATGGAGCACCTGCACCTTCACTGTTGGTGTTTTGGGACATTTCTATCAAAACACAGGACTTCTAAGCCCCTCTGGGCAGATGGTGAAGGTTTATGATTTCAGCACTGAGAGAATTGTTTCTACACTTCCAGCAATGTGAGCTGGCAGTTTCCCAGGGCGTTAGGAGACCCCGTCTCTACCGTCCACCTTGCACAGAGCTGGCCTCGCTTCCACTCCTCGGCCTGGCACCTTGGCCCTGCTTGTCCCCTGGTGAGCGTCTTGTCCTCTCCGACCAACGTTGTCTCTCTATTCTATGTGAGGACATGCGGGTATTTTGATTCATCAGGAATGTTGGCAGGAAGAGAGCAGATCACAAATTGGGTTCAACTGAAAAAAGACTTCAAATTGTGCAAAAAAGAAAGAAAGAAAATCAACTCCATGGTCCTTCCGTTGGTGGCGCCATCTAATCTCTTTGCCTGAGTGCGTGGCATTTCCTTACGTAGCTGTCCCCCACAGGCTGCAGAGACACCTGCCCCTGAGCTGCTTCTTGTTACTGGGGATCCTCTACCCTTTTCTGATGCTACTACCTCTGCCCTTGTCTTCCCCTGCCGAGATACACAGGATTACTCTCAACCCTTCCAGGCCATCAGCTTCACACAGATGAAAATGTGTTTTATGGAAAGGGAATGGGCTGACAGGGTCACCATCCATGAGATGATGCCGTTAGTGAAGCTCAGTGTGAATTCGTCAGATGACCAGCCCTCGTCTCCCTGGAGGGCTCAGTTCTCCCAGCTCGCAGGTCCCAGATACTTCCCATTTGTTCACTGTGCAGACACAGGCTCTGCTCTGAGCTCTTGGGGACTAAAACACCGAGTGTAAAGGACGTAAGGGACAGCATCTCAACACGCGTTTTCCTGCCAACAGCACATCACTGACTCCTGCTCTGGAAGTCACCCTTTGCCTGTGGAAGCTGCCTCTCCCCACGTTATGTTCCTTTTTTTGAGGTGACAGACAACCACAGGCAGGTTGCTGTGGGTGTAAAGGCCCTGCCTTTTCTTTGCTGTTGGACAACTCCAAGGGACTGTTCCAGCTGCAGAGCGCCAAGGGCATCAGCCTTAATATCTGGAGCCGTCACCTCACAGTTCCGATGTGCTTCCCAGTTGCTGATCTGGAGAGCAGAACTCCGCAATGTGCTTCCTTTATGCCAACTCCAGAAACTTGCAGAAATTGTCCGCGAAGGCAGATCTGAAAATGAGACTTTGGAATTGAATCACCTCCTGTGGCTGGGAACGCAGATCTTACAACTGGTGGTGGGGGCTCGTGGCTGGCCGCAGGGATCCAGGATACCTGTGATAGCTTCCATCCACCGTGAACCCAGCGGGGAAATACTGAAAGGGAAGGCGCCCGCAGGTGCATTACCCCAGGCTCTGGAGAGATTTAAGAGATGTGGTGATTATAAGAATGATGGAATTGAATAATTAAATGTATACAGCTCAAGGCAAAAGACAATAAAAGGCTGAGAGTGATTCATCACTAATTGAAAGTGAAGTCTGAAAATCAGAAGGCCTCCCTGAAAACATATACAGACATTGTCATATGCAGGCTAACTATCCCTCATCTGAAATGCTGGAGACCAGAAGGGTTTCAGATTCGGATTTTTTAAGACCAGAAGCATTTCAGATTCAGATTTTTTCTTTGAGATTTTGGAATATCTGTATATACGTAATATGATTTTTTACAGATGGGACCCGTCTAAACGTAACTTTTTTTATGTTTCATATTTAAACCTTATGTTAAATATATATGCCTTTCATATATATACCATATATAAATTAGCCTGAAGACAATTTATCCTGTATTTTTAATAATTTTGTGACTGAAACAAAGGTTGTGTACATTAACCTTTGCCTCAAAAGGCAAAGTGTCACTATTTCAACCACCCATGTGACATCATGCCAGTGCTTAAAAAGTTTCACATTTTAGAGCATTTTGCTTCAGGATTTTCAGATTCAGGATAATTAACCTGTACTCGAAGCCAAAGGCCAGAAAAGTGAGGAGGTCTAGGACCTCACCGTGAGGGTAATTGTCCTCCAAAGGTGGCTGAAATCTCAATTTCAACTCTGCTATGTCCAGGTCTGGACCCTAATTTGAAAAAAAAAAAAACAAACAAACAAAAAAAAAAACTCTGAGATTTGAGTTGGTGGCATTTAGATTAATATGATAAAAAAAAATCGAACTCATAGATTTCCATGGATAACCTTGCCTTGTAGATAAGTCCTACTATGGTCTGTGCAAAAACTATTCTCCCCTTTCAAAGCTTTTTCTTTAAGGCAGTATGTGTGTCCCTCAGGATAGAAGCTCGACCTCCCCTCCAGCTGGCCTGAACAAAAGCCAGGGCTGAGTCAGAGCATTGGCCATCTGGGAGAGTGCTGGGCCCTCTGAGGGGGCAGGGTGCTAACCCAAACCCAGAGGAGCTTTGAGACCAGCCGACGTGTCCTGACCACCCGGCTGAGTACCTGCAGGGCCGGACCTGGGGGTGCTGGGTAGCAGTGAGGCGGAACATGAGGTCTGGTAAGAGAGAACCCCACTACGTGGCAGGATTCTGTGTGGCACGGCACTCTCACTGCCTGCAAGGGCCCCAGGAGACGGTAGGAACAGATGTCAGAATTGTGACAGGAGAGATCATTGCTGAAACCCTGCATGGTGACATCCCTTGAGGACACCAGCCAGCCACTTGGTAGAGAGTTGATTACACTAACACCCTTCCACTTGGCGAGGGTGGCTGGCTGCAGCCCCTGGGAAGCACATGCTCAGACAGATTTGGGAGTGCCATGGGTTTACTGTGGAATAACTAAAGAAAAGGACAGGGAACAGGGTTGAGTAGAGAGCCGTCAGCCTGTGAGCAGGGCAGGCTGAGGGTGTGGGCTGCCACCAGCGGGCAGCTGGAACCCTCCCTGGAATAGCCCTCAGCTGGAAGTGTGCCTCCTGACTCTGTGTTCTCCTCAGCAGCCAGTGACACCAAATGATTCATCAGTCCACGAACAGAAGCAATCCCAGGCCCCTTTGCTCACCTTGAAGGTTGATCTCACCTCTGGAACTCCTCGGGCGAATCTGCTGACCTCTTTTTGTGACTGAATATCAGGTCAACCTTTCCTTCTGCCCATACCTGTCTTCCTCACTCCTCTACAGGTGTTGACCCTGAGGTCACGTTCCCTGGTTTACTTTTCAGCACGCTGCTCTCCGTCTCAGAGAATCTGACCAAGCAGTTGGGGTGAGTTCACAAAATCTAAACCCAGCCTGCATGTGTTCAAATTCAGCTCTGCCACTTACTATCTGCATAACATTGAACGAGTTCCTTAACCCCTCAATGACTCTTTTTATCTGCTGAGTGGAGGTAATGCTTACCTCAGCATATTGTTAGGAAAATTAAAAGAGATATATGTTAAGAAGATAGAATAGTGTCTGTCACACACCAAGCAAGATGCAACTGTTCTCTGCTGTCACTGTTATTATTATTATTATTAACTGTTGTCATTATAGCTCTGGAGTCAATAATAAATTATTATTATTATTAATGAAAGCTCTCATTATGCATTCTTAGACTGGTTGGAACTGCAGGGTCTGCTGCTGCGACCTGTACCCTACTTTCCTCACTGTCACAATTGCTTCCAATATACAATGTAAACATCACAGTGCTCACAGCATAGAGATACCGTGTCTTTTGGTGAAAATTCAATGAGATGATTTGTTTATTTATTTTTAGAAGAAAAAAATACTTGACTAATTGCCTAACACATACTAAGTGCTCAGTGAATGGTGGCTCTGGCTAGAAGAATAGTGAAAATGAAATGTGGACCGGTTCTCATAGTCAGACAGTGTATCTAACTTAACTTTTATAACAGTCTCATTGGAAAAATATTTTCATCTTGAAGTGCCTAAATGCATATGTGAGACTAAAGCCCAGACAGTGTTTGTTTCCTACAAATGTTTAGGTTATAAAATAAGAGTTACATTTCCAATGCTGTATCATCCTGTTTGCTGAAAGTCTTCTTTGAAGGCCATCCCCCCACTCCATCCCCCACTCCATCCCCCACTCCATCCCCCACTCCATCCCCCACTCC